>JACEFZ010025808.1:167500-190000 GCA_014155875.1 Cepaea nemoralis
TGGGAGATGCCTTGAAGAGATTAGAACAAGAATCGCCATGGCGAAAGTAGCCTTTAGCAAGATGAAAAACATTCTGACCAATAAAAAGATGTCAATTGAAACGAGAAAAAGAGTGTTGAGGGGATACATAGAGCCTGTTTTTTTGTATGGATGTGAAACTTGGACAATGAGCAGTCAAGCTGAAAAGCATCTGATGGCTGCAGAAATGTGGTTTCTGAGGAAAATGCAAAGAATACCATGGACAGACAGAAAAACCAATGACCAAGTACTACAGGAGATAAATGAACATCGTAAACTGATTAGAGAAATTAGACGTAGACAGTCAAAATTTTTTGGTCATGTTATGAGAAGAAATGGATTGGAGAACTTAGTGACAACTGGCAAGATCGAGGGGAACAGACCAAGAGAAAGACCGAGAGGAAAATACCTGGATGGCTTGGCCACATGGCATGGACGAGACAGGAACACTGAGCTGATCCACGACACTGGTGATCGAGTGAAATGGCGAGTCATGACCGCCCACGCTTTCCGGCATGGCACATGATTGATTGATTGATTGATTTCTTCCCTTATGATGTTGGAGCAGTTGAAGATTGTACCCAAGTATTTGTATGTTTCCGTTCTTTTAATGGTCACATTATCTATTTGTATGTGGCCAGAGTTTTTAGCCATTCCTTCAGTCATGTCATAAGTTATAATCAGGTGCTATCAGTTATCATCAGTTATCATCAGGTGCCATCAGTTACCATCAGGCATCATCAGTTATCATTACGCATCACCACGTGAACTTGGAAAGAGAGATGGTCACAAAAGTTAGCTATTTAATAATAATAATAAAAAAAAAAAAACTGGTTAAAGTGGTTAAAAGTAAACAATGGGCAGAATTGTGTCAAAGAATAAGCAAAGCAGACAAGTCACTGAATCGTTCTAGCGACTACATAAAAGCATGAATGGGGTAATCAAGAATAAGAGTTTTCCTGACTTCCAAAGTGCCTACCTTATCTGGCAGAGATCTGATTAGAATAAGGGCAAAGCCCTGTTCGAACGCTATCTAGAGCAGAGAAACGAGACAGATACGAGAGGCCGACATTTTGCCAAGGCGGTTACCTCAGATAGGTGTAAGGCCCAGAACATTGCAAATGAAGATACAGTGACAGTGACAGAGATCAGACTTTGCTTCGACGAACAAAAAACAGCGCATCAGAGCCAGATGGTGTGAGGTACGAAAACATTAGTATGTATACCGACAACGAGCTAGAGGAACTAGCAGATATGTACAACAAAAGTATAGTGAGTGTTGGAATCAAGGAGGAGTGATTTCACAGCTATTTGATTACCTTGCCGAAGCCTGGCAAAGACCATAAAACTTCAGGGATATCGGGTAATAACCAAGCAAAATACAATAGGCAAGCTGCTGGAGAAGTTAATTGTCAGGAAAACCAAGCCAGCTAGAGAGACAAGGTTGTTTCCCACCTACCCTTGGAGGGTACGGTCCAAACAGAGAAACCTGGACCAACGCAGCTGTTTTTGCTAATGTCTATGAAGGTTTCCAACCAGGCATTCAAACATTTGCTGCGGCGATTGATCTTGAGGATGCGTACAACAGAGTACCGTTGGATTTTTTAAAAATGGTTCAGCTTATTGAACTCAAGATAAGTCCATGCCGCCTTAGTTGGATCGCCGCAGCCCTTTTCTAGCGGAAAGTAGTTTTTAGATGTGGCAGTTCGACCTCTGAACCAACAACAATATATCCGGGCCTGCCACAGGGATCACAATTGTCTCCGGCGCTCTTCAACGCCTACACTGTGAGAATCACCGGCGAGCAGATCACTGGACCGGGGAGGACATTACCATATGGCGACGATGTTTTAGTGTATCGCCAGGGTAAGGATAGAGATAGAGTTCCTGTGGAGCTATAAACAGAACTAAATCGCATAAACACTTGGTGTGTGGAATCTGGGGCAATGGTCTACCCAACGAAGGCAGCAGTGACTTGGTTCTCGTTGAATAACTATATTGTCAACACCCCAACACCAACTGTAAATTTGTGTTCAGAGACTGTGGAAAGAACGCAGACAATGAATTACCTGGGGATGCGGTTTGATCGAAGCCTTGCTTAAAATGAGCACATAGACCAGGTGATAACAAAGGCAAAGCGAGGTTTGGCTGCGAAACGGGTGATGGCGGCAGCAAACTGTGAGCAATGCCATCTATGTCTTCTTTACGAGGGGCTGGTCATGTCTGTTTTTGAGTATGCAATGGCAATCCCGACTCTCAGCCGTAAGCAGATAGAAAGGATGGAAAGGATACAGAACGAAAATATGCGTATTATTCTTGGATGTACAAGAGATACAACATGCAGGATGATGCACTACCTTCTTGATTTCCCAACCATTGGGGACAGAATACAAATATGCAGAGCACGTGCCTATCCCAGAGTCATCGCAAACACACAACATCCACTGCATAGTGAAATTAAGAAGGTAAAGGGTAGTAGGTTATAAAGAGGAAGGTCGTGGAAGGGTCAAGCCGAAGACATTCTTCAACAGGTGTGTTCACTTAAGTATTTAGAACCTGGCGAGGAGTGGGTACAAGTGCCAACGTATTTCTGTAGGTCCTTGTCAGTTTGCATCCAACTAGATAGAAAATGCAGACAAGAAAATCCGGCTACTGTGGAGGCTGAAGTACAGGCTTTGATTTTAGAGAATTCTGTAGAGGATGATGCTGTCATTTACACAGATGGGTCGGTCGTTCGAGGAATGAGAAGTTCATGGACTTTTACGGCTCAGGCCGGAGGGAGAATTGTGAAGGAAGATTCTGGTGCTTTTGCTTTAATAACAAGCAGCCTGACTATGGAAGTCATGGCAGTAAGTAAAGCAATAACATGGCTCGAGACACAGACATTCCATAGGGCATGTTTCCTTAGTGACTCAATGATCATGCTCAAGAAGATGGAGATGGGGTGGATCCGAAGAGAGTGGTTGCTGTCTCTGGAGCGGTCTCGGCTGGCAAATATTAGCTTCATTTTCGTGCCAGGGCATGCGGGTGTACAAGGAAATGAGCGGGCTGACAAGCTCGCAGGTAAGGCTACTGTGGAGGGCGGATGCGCCATGGACCAGCCATGGACCAGTCTGATATTCTGAATGCTCTACGAAAAGTAACACTTTTGCGTGAACCAAGTGATGACTGTGAATCTACAACCATGGTCAGACTGCGAGAACAACAAATGAAAAGAGGTGTGGCCAAACAAGAACACTACGCAGGAAGCCAAAGAAGATTAATAAACTAACACATAACTGGTGCCGTTAACCGCTACACGCTGCGGGATTTGCTGAGGAGGGGATCCGAGCACTTACGGACTGAATGGTTCGATGTGCAATGAGGATGATCTGTCGACTAACTAACTAATACATCACCAGTTATATAAGTTATTATCAGTTATCATAAGTTATCATCAGTTATCACCAACTTGCATCAACTATCACTAGCTATCATCGGGTGCTATCAGTTATCACCAGTTATCATAAGGTGCCATTAGTTATCGCCAGTTATCATAAGGTGCAATTATATATCACTAGTTATCATAAGATGCCATTAGTTATCACCAGTTATCATAAGGTGCCATTAGTTATCACCAGTTAATATAAGGTGCCATTAGTTATCACCAGTTAATATAAGGTGCCATTAGTTATCACTAGATATAATAAGGTGCCATTAATTATCACCAGTTATCATAAGGTTCCATTAGTTATCACCAGTTATCACAAGGTGCCATTAATTATCACCAGTTATCATAAGGTGCCATTAGTTATCACTAGATATAATAAGGTGCCATTAATTATCACCAGTTATCATAAGGTGCCATTAGTTATCACCAGTTATCACAAGGTGCCATTAATTATCACCAGTTATCATAAGGTGCCATTAGTTATCACCAGTTATCATAAGCATAATTAATTATCATCAGGTGCCATCACCAGTTATCATAAGGTGCAATTATATATCACTAGTTATCATAAGATGCCATTAGTTACCACCAGTTATCATGAGGGGCCATTATTTATCACCAGTTATCATGAGGTGCCATTAGTTACACCAGTTATCATGAGGCATGGTTAATTATAATCAGGTGCCATCATCAGTTATCAGCAGGGTTCATAAGTTATTATCATTTGTCATCAGGTGCCATCAGTAATCATCAGCCATAATCCGTTATCATCAGACATCATCAGTTATCTCCAGATATCATAATTTACAATTAGTTATCTCCAGGCACCATCAGTTATCGCCAGACATCATCGGTTATCTCCAGACATCATCAGTTATCTCCAGGCATCATTAGTTATCTCTAGGCATCATCGGTTATCTCCAGACATCATTGGTTATCTCCAGAAATCATCAGTTATCTCTAGACATCATTACTTATCTCCAGGCATCATCAGTTATCTCCAGACATCATCGGTTATCTCCAGACATAATTATGTATTTCCAGGCATCATCAGTTATCTCCAGACATCATCAGTTATCTCCAAACATCATCGGGTATCTCCAGACGTCATCAGTTATCACCAGGCATCATTAGTTATCACCAAACGTCATCAGTTATCACCAGACATCATTAGTTATCTCCAGACATCATCAGTTATCTCCAGACATCATCGGTTATCTCCAGGCATCAGCAGTTATCTCCAGACATCATCAGTTATCTCCAGACATCATCAGTTATCACCAGGCATTATCAATTATCTCCAGGCATCATCAATTATCTCCAGACATCATAAGTTATCTCCAGGCATAATTAATTATCTCCAGACATCATCAGTTATCTACAGACATCATTACATCATTAGTTATCTCCAGACATCATCAGTTATCTCCAGGCATAATTAGTTATTTCCAGGCATCGTTAGTTATCTCCAGACATCGGGTATCTCCAGACATCATCTGTTGTCTCCAGAAATCATCAGTTATCTCATCAGTTATCTCCAGACATTATCAGTTATCTCCAGACATCATAAGTTATCTCCAGACATCATCGGTTATCTCCAGACATCATTGGTTGTCTCCAGAAATCATCAGTTATCTCCAAGCATCATCAGTTATCTCCAGACATCATTAGTTATATCCAGACGTCATGTTATCTCCAGGCATCATCAGTTATCTCCAGACATCATCAGTTATCTCCAGGCATCATCAGTTATCTACAGGCATCATCGGTTATCTCCAGGCATAATGTTATCATCAAGCATCATCAGTTATCTCCAGACATCATCAGTTATCTCCAGGCATCATCAGTTATCTCCAGGCATCATCAGTTATCTCCAGGCATCATCAGTTATCTCCAGGCATCATCAGTTATCTCCAGGCATCATCAGTTATCTCCAGACATCATCAGTTATCTACAGGCATCATCGGTTATCTCCAGGCATCATGTTATCATCAAGCATCATCAGGTATCTCCAGGCATCATCAGTTATCTCCAGGCATCATTATTTATCTCCAGGCGTCATTAATTATCTCCAGACATCATGTTATCTCCAAACATCATTAGTTATATCCAGGTATCATGTTATCATCAAGCATCATCAGGTATCTCCAGGCGTCATTAATTATCTCCAGACATCATGTTATCTCCAAACATCATTAGTTATATCCAGGTATCATGTTATCATCAAGCATCATCAGTTATCTCCAGACATCGGGTATCTCCATACATCATCAGTTATCTCCAGACATCATCAGTTATCTCCAGACATCATAAGTTATCTCCAGACATCATCGGTTATCTCCAGACATCATTGGTTGTCTCCAGAAATCATCAGTTATCTCCAGGCATCATCAGTTATCTCCAGGCATCATCAGTTATCTCCAGGCATCATCAGTTATCTCCAGGCATCATCAGTTATCTACAGACATCATCGGTTATCTCCAGGCATCATGTTATCATCAAGCATCATCAGTTATCTCCAGACATCATTAGTTATCTCCAGGCATCATCAGTTATCTCCAGACATCATCAGTTATCTCCAGACATCATTAGTTATCTCCAGACATCATCAGTTATCTCCAGGCATTATCAGTTATCTCCAGGCATCATCAGTTATCTCCAGGCATCATCAGTTATCTCCAGGCATCATCAGTTATCTCCAGGCATCATCAGTTATCTACAGGCATCATCGGTTATCTCCAGGCATCATGTTATCATCAAGCATCATCAGGTATCCCTAGGCATCATCAGTTATCTCCAGGCATCATTATTTATCTCCAGGCGTCATTAATTATTTCCAGACATCATGTTATCTCCAAACATCATTAGTTATATCCAGGTATCATGTTATCATCAAGCATCATCAGGTATCTCCAGGCATCATCAGTTAACTTCAGGCATCATCAATTATCTCCAGACATCATCAGTTATCTCCAGGCATTATCAGTTATCTATATACATCATCAGTTATATCCAGGCTTTATGTTATCTCCAGGCATCATTAGTTATCTCCAGGCATTATTAGTTATCTCCAGGCATCATCAGTTATCTCTATACATCATCAGTTATCTCCAGGCATCATGTTATCACCAGGCATCATGTTATCATCAGGCATCATCAGTTATCTCTATACATCATCAGTTATCTCTATACATCATTAGTTATCTCCAGGCATCATCAGTTATCTCTATACATCATCAGTTATCTCCAGGCATCATTAGTTATCTCCAGGCATTATTAGTTATCTCTATGCATCATGTTATCTCCAGGCATCATGTTATCATCAGGCATCATCAGTTATCTCCAGGCATCATGTTATCATCAGGCATCATGTTATCACCAGGCATCATCAGTTATTTCTATACATCATCAGTTATCTCCAGGCATCATGTTATCACCAGGCACCATGTTATCATCAGGCACCATAAGTTATCTCTATACATCATCAGTTATCTCCAGGCATCATCAGTTATCTCTATACATCATCAGTTATATCTATACAACATCAGTTATCTCCAGGCATCATGTTATCACCAGGCATCATGTTATCACCAGGCATCATGTTATCATCAGGCATCATCAGTTATCTCTATACATCATCAGTTATCTCTATACATCATTAGTTATCTCCAGGCATCATGTTATCTTCAGGCATCATCAGGTATCTCCAGGCATTATTAGTTATCTCCAGGCATCATGTTATCTCCAGGCATCATCAGTTATCATCAATTATTATTATTAATCATCAGTTGCCATCAAATATGCCGGCTCCCCGGCTATGGCGTTACGAACACAGTTCCTAAACCCTCTTACCCGCGTTCGAAACACAGCTGCAGACGATTTGGCAGCGTGGGGTTTTTACGAAATGGTATGGGTGCCAATCGTTCAGAAAGCTATAGCAAACTACTGAACGTAAACTTGCCAAGAGATCACAACAACAAAAAATGATGGTGTTTGCTGCGACGTCCTGTAAAGGATATGCAACTAACTTTTAACTTTTAACCATCGAATCCGCGGAGTGGCTGAGTTTGAAAGCTGACCTGGGTTCTCAAGCCCGGCCTAGAAGTTGTACAAGGGCAAGTCCTGGAAAATAGGGCCGGCCGGCCTGACACTGATGACGTCACCTGCCAACTGCCGATTGGTCTATACCAGTGGTTCCCAAGCTTTTTTGTGCTAGGCCCCACCTAAGCCTTTCTAAAATTCTTATCCCCCCCTCCCCTCAACATATACATAATTTTTAATATTCAAAACTTGAAATGTTCACTAAAGAAACTTGAATGGTAGGTTTTAGGAAGAAATCACTAGGAAATTATTGAGCAATCATAAGTAAATTTTCAAAAAATATAATGGAGAACTGAAATTCAAGTACAAAATAATTTTAATGAAAGATTTTTCTATATTATTTTAATTATTAGTAATTATTTAATATTTAAATGTAATGAGATCCTTGCGCTTGATGCTTGCTGCAAAGAGATTTTATGCTAGGTTCTAATTTAGTTAACTTCAGTCTCAAGTCTCCCCGTTTTGTTGTATCCAGCCGATTTGTTTTCTTTTTTTCTTTTAGCAGCAAATCATTTATGGCACTAAATCTGCATTCAGCTAAATATGAAGATGGAAACGGTAACAATAGTTCTCTTACACATTTGGTTGCATTTGGATATTTGATTTCGGTTACTCACAAAGCCATGCTATTGCTCCTTTTATATTAAATAAAGTTATAATTGATTCACCATTTTGCATTTCTTCTTGATACTCAATCAATCAATCATGTGCCATGCCGGAAAGCGTGGGCGGTCATGACTCGCCATTTCACTCGATCACCAGTGTCGTGGATCAGCTCAGTGTTCCTGTCTCGTCCATGCCATGTGGCCAAGCCATCCAGGTATTTTCCTCTCGGTCTTCCTCTTGGTCTGTTCCCCTCGATCTTGCCAGTTGTCACTAAGTTCTCCAACCCATTTCTTCTCATAACATGTCCAAAAAATTTTGACTGTCTACGTCTAATTTCTCTAATCAGTCTACGATGGTCATTTGTCTCCTGTAGTACTTGGTCATTGGTTTTTCTGTGTGTCCATGGTATTCTTTGCATTTTCCTCAGAAACCACATTTCTGCAGCCATCAGATGCTTTTCAGCATGACTGCTCATTGTCCAAGTTTCACATCCATACAAAAGAACAGGCTCTATGTATCCCCTCAACACTCTTTTTCTCGTTTCAATTGACATCTTTTTATTGGTCAGAATGTTTTTCATCTTGCTAAAGGCTACTTTCGCCATGGCGATTCTTGTTCTAATCTCTTCAAGGCATCTCCCATCAGATGTTATAACTGTTCCAAGATAATTGTACCGATTCACTTGTTGAAGAATATTTCCATTTACTTGTATATTACATTGTGGCACTTCTTCCTTCCTACTGACGACCATAACCTGAGTCTTTTTACAATTTAATTCTAACCCCAGTTGCTCACTGTGTACTAATGTGTGTGTGTGTGTTTGGGGAGATACTGCATATTTGAAATATCAGACAAATCCACTAACATTGGCTGCATCATCCAAGTTGGGAAATCAATTTGTTTCAAATAAGTAAATCTTTCTTTTAAATCAGCCGATAAAATTATCAGATGATCAACAATAACATATATGGCGGTATCAGTCACTTCACATTTTTAGAGCCAATGAAACTTTTCAAAATTTTTGTTGTATATGTCTGACATAATTCAATAAAGGAAATGAAACCAAATATCTTCGCTTTTGCATCGACAAGAGTTTTATTTGTTCCTTGAAGTTGTTTATTTAATATATTTAGTTTTTCAAAGATATCGGCTAAATAACTCACAAATGCCTTACCATCGACCGTTAACAGATTTTTCATTTCAGGGTTTTCGCTTAAAAAATCACTAAGAGTATCAAATAATTCCATAAATCTTTTTTCCATTTTCGAATTGCCCCCCTTAACAATCGAAATGCCCCCCCCCCCCCCCCACCCCTGTGGGGCGTGGGCCCCACGTTGGGAAACACTGGTCTATACAGATGCGCCTCAAGCACCATATCCCAAGGCGCCTAATTCGAGTAAAGGCTTCTTTAGTTAACTATCATCAAGTGCCATGAAGTACTTCAGCCTTTGGGCTGGTGGTGAATCGACAGATGGATCAATCTGTTCCATAGTTGCTTATGTTTGGCGCCGTTCTAATTAAGTGCGGTAGTGAAACAGTGGTGAATCGACAGATGGATCAATCTGTTCCATAGTTGCTTATGTTTGGCGCCGTTCTAGTGCAGTAGTGAAACAGTGGTGAATCGACAGATGGATCAATCTGTTCCATAGTTGCTTATGTTTTGGCGCCGTTCTAATTAAGTGCAGTAGTGAAACAGTGGTGAATCGACAGATGGATCAATCTGTTCCATAGTTGCTTATGTTTGGCGCCGTTCTAGTGCAGTAGTGAAACAGTGGTGAATCGACAGATGGATCAATCTGTTCCATAGTTGCTTATGTTTGGCGCCGTTCTAATTAAGTGCAGTAGTGAAACAGTGGTGAATCGACAGATGGATCAATCTGTTCCATAGTTGCTTATGTTTGGCGCCGTTCTAGTGCAGTAGTGAAACAGTGGTGAATCGACAGATGGATCAATCTGTTCCATAGTTGCTTATGTTTGGCGCCGTTCTAGTGCAGTAGTGAAACAGTGGTGAATCGACAGATGGATCAATCTGTTCCATAGTTGCTTATGTTTGGCGCCGTTCTAGTGCAGTAGTGAAACAGTGGTGAATCGACAGATGGATCAATCTGTTCCATAGTTGCTTATGTTGGCGCCGTTCTAGTGCAGTAGTGAAACAGTGGTGAATCGACAGATGGATCAATCTGTTCCATAGTTGCTCATGTTTGGCGCCGTTCTAATTAAGTGCAGTAGTGAAACAGTGGTGAATCGACAGATGGATCAATCTGTTCCATAGTTGCTTATGTTTGGCGCCGTTCTAGTGCAGTAGTGAAACAGTGGTGAATCGACAGATGGATCAATCTGTTCCATAGTTGCTCATGTTTGGCGCCGTTCTAATTAAGTGCAGTAGTGAAACAGTGGTGAATCGACAGATGGATCAATCTGTTCCATAGTTGCTTATGTTTGGCGCCGTTCTAATTAAGTGCAGTAGTGAAACAGTGGTGAATCGACAGATGGATCAATCTGTTCCATAGTTGCTTATGTTTGGCGCCGTTCTAATTAAGTGCAGTAGTGAAACAGTGGTGAATCGACAGATGGATCAATCTGTTCCATAGTTGCTCATGTTTGGCGCCGTTCTAATTAAGTGCAGTAGTGAAACAGTGGTGAATCGACAGATGGATCAATCTGTTCCATAGTTGCTCATGTTTGGCGCCGTTCTAATTAAGTGCAGTAGTGAAACAGTGGTGAATCGACAGATGGATCAATCTGTTCCATAGTTGCTTATGTTTGGCGCCGTTCTAATTAAGTGCAGTAGTGAAACAGTGGTGAATCGACAGATGGATCAATCTGTTCCATAGTTGCTCATGTTTGGCGCCGTTCTAATTAAGTGCAGTAGTGAAACAGTGGTGAATCGACAGATGATCAATCTGTTCCATAGTTGCTCATGTTTGGCGCGTTCTAATTAAGTGCAGTAGTGAAACAGTGGTGAATCGACCGATGGAATCAATCTGTTCCATAGTTGCTCATGTTTGGCGCCGTTCTAATTAAGTGCAGTAGTGAAACAGTGGTGAATCGACAGATGGATCAATCTGTTCCATAGTTGCTCATGTTTGGCGCCGTTCTAGTGCAGTAGTGAAACAGTGGTGAATCGACAGATGGATCAATCTGTTCCATAGTTGCTTATGTTTGGCGCCGTTCTAATTAAGTGCAGTAGTGAAACAGTGGTGAATCGACAGATGGATCAATCTGTTCCATAGTTGCTCATGTTTGGCGCCGTTCTAATTAAGTGCAGTAGTGAAACAGTGGTGAATCGACAGATGGATCAATCTGTTCCATAGTTGCTTATGTTTGGCGCCGTTCTAATTAAGTGCAGTAGTGAAACAGTGGTGAATCGACAGATGGATCAATCTGTTCCATAGTTGCTTATGTTTGCGCCGTTCTAGTGCAGTAGTGAAACAGTGGTGAATCGACAGATGGATCAATCTGTTCCATAGTTGCTTATGTTTGGCGCCCGTTCTAATTAAAGTGCCAGTAGTGAAACAGTGGTGAATCGACAGATGAATCAATCTGTTCCATAGTTGCTTATGTTTGGCGCCGTTTCTAGTGCAGTAGTGAAACAGTGGTGAATCGACAGATGGATCAATCTGTTCCATAGTTGCTTATGTTTGGCGCCGTTCTAGCTGCAGTAGTGAAACAGTGGTGAATCGACAGATGGATCAATCTGTTCCATAGTGCTTATGTTTGGCGCCGTTCTAATTAAGTGCCAGTAGTGAAACAGTGGTTGAATCGACAGATGGATCAATCTGTTCCATAGTTGCTTATGTTTGGCGCCGTTCTAGTGCAGTAGTGAAACAGTGGTGAATCGACAGATGGATCAATCTGTTCCATAGTTGCTTATGTTTGGCGCCGTTCTAGTGCAGTAGTGAAACAGTGGTGAATCGACAGATGGATCAATCTGTTCCATAGTTGCTTATGTTGGCGCCGTTCTAGTGCAGTAGTGAAACAGTGGTGAATCGACAGATGGATCAATCTGTTCCATAGTTTGCTTATGTTTTGGCGCCGTTCTAGTGCAGTAGTGAAACAGTGGTGAATCGACAGATGGATCAATCTGTTCCATAGTTGCTTATGTTTGGCGCCGTTCTATTAGTGCAGTAGTGAAACAGTGGTGAATCGACAGATGGATCAATCTGTTCCATAGTTGCTTATGTTTGGCGCCGTTCTAGTGCAGTAGTGAAACAGTGGTGAATCGACAGATGGATCAATCTGTTCCATAGTTGCTTATGTTTGGCGCCGTTTCTAGGTGCAGTAGTGAAACAGTGGTGAATCGACAGATGGATCAATCTGTTCCATAGTTGCTTATGTTTGGCGCCGTTCTAGTGCAGTAGTGAAACAGTGGTGAATCGACAGATGGATCAATCTGTTCCATAGTTGCTTATGTTTGGCGCCGTTCTAATTAAGTGCAGTAGTGAAACAGTGGTGAATCGACAGATGAATCAATCTGTTCCATAGTTGCTTATGTTTGGCGCCGTTCTAGTGCAGTAGTGAAACAGTGGTGAATCGACAGATGGATCAATCTGTTCCATAGTTGCTTATGTTTGGCGCCGTTCTAGTGCAGTAGTGAAACAGTGGTGAATCGACAGATGGATCAATCTGTTCCATAGTTGCTTATGTTTGGCGCCCGTTCTAATTAAGTGCAGTAGTGAAACAGTGGTGAATCGACAGATGGATCAATCTGTTCCATAGTTGCTTATGTTTGGCGCCGTTCTAGTGCAGTAGTGAAACAGTGGTGAATCGACAGATGGATCAATCTGTTCCATAGTTGCTTATGTTTGGCGCCGTTCTAGTGCAGTAGTGAAACAGTGGTGAATCGACAGATGGATCAATCTGTTCCATAGTTGCTTATGTTTGGCGCCGTTCTAGTGCAGTAGTGAAACAGTGGTGAATCGACAGATGGATCAATCTGTTCCATAGTTGCTTATGTTTGGCGCCGTTCTATTAAGTGCAGTAGTGAAACAGTGGTGAATCGACAGATGGATCAATCTGTTCCATAGTTGCTTATGTTTGGCGCCGTTCTAGTGCAGTAGTGAAACAGTGGTGAATCGACAGATGGATCAATCTGTTCCATAGTTGCTTATGTTTGGCGCCGTTTCTAGTGCAGTAGTGAAACAGTGGTGAATCGACAGATGGATCAATCTGTTCCATAGTTGCTTATGTTTGGCGCCGTTCTAGTGCAGTAGTGAAACAGTGGTGAATCGACAGATGGATCAATCTGTTCCATAGTTGCTTATGTTTGGCGCCGTTCTAGTGCAGTAGTGAACAGTGGTGAATCGACAGATGGATCAATCTGTTCCATAGTTGCTTATGTTTGGCGCCCGTTCTAGTGCAGTAGTGAAACAGTGGTGAATCGACAGATGGATCAATCTGTTCCATAGTTGCTTATGTTTGGCGCCGTTCTAGTGCAGTAGTGAAAACAGTGGTGAATCGACAGATGGATCAATCTGTTCCATAGTTGCTTATGTTTGGCGCCGTTCTAGTGCAGTAGTGAAACAGTGGTGAATCGACAGATGGATCAATCTGTTCCATAGTTGCTTATGTTTGGCGCCGTTCTAGTGCAGTAGTGAAACAGTGGTGAATCGACAGATGGATCAATCTGTTCCATAGTTGCTTATGTTTGGCGCCGTTCTAGTGCAGTAGTGAAACAGTGGTGAATCGACAGATGATCAATCTGTTCCATAGTTGCTTATGTTTGGCGCCGTTCTAGTGCAGTAGTGAAACAGTGGTGAATCGACAGATGGATCAATCTGTTCCATAGTTGCTTATGTTTGGCGCCGTTCTAGTGCAGTAGTGAAACAGTGGTGAATCGACAGATGGATCAATCTGTTCCATAGTTGCTTATGTTTGGCGCCGTTCTAGTGCAGTAGTGAAACAGTGGTGAATCGACAGATGGATCAATCTGTTCCATAGTTGCTTATGTTTGGCGCCGTTTCTAGTGCAGTAGTGAAACAGTGGTGAATCGACAGATGGATCAATCTGTTCCATAGTTGCTTATGTTATGGCGCCGTTCTAATTAAGTGCAGTAGTGAAACAGTGGTGAATCGACAGATGGATCAATCTGTTCCATAGTTGCTTATGTTTGGCGCCGTTCTAATTAAGTGCAGTAGTGAAACAGTGGTGAATCGACAGATGGATCAATCTGTTCCATAGTTGCTCATGTTTGGCGCCGTTCTAATTAAGTGCAGTAGTGAAACAGTGGTGAATCGACAGATGGATCAATCTGTTCCATAGTTGCTCATGTTTGGCGCCGTTCTAAATTAAGTGCAGTAGTGAAACAGTGGTGAATCGACAGATGGATCAATCTGTTCCATAGTTGCTTATGTTTGGCGCCGTTCTAATTAAGTGCAGTAGTGAAACAGTGGTGAATCGACAGATGGATCAATCTGTTCCATAGTTGCTTATGTTTGGCGCCGTTCTAATTAAGTGCAGTAGTGAAACAGTGGTGAATCGACAGATGGATCAATCTGTTCCATAGTTGCTTATGTTTGGCGCCGTTCTAATTAAGTGCAGTAGTGAAACAGTGGTGAATCGACAGATGGATCAATCTGTTCCATAGTTGCTCATGTTTGGCGCCGTTCTAATTAAGTGCAGTAGTGAAACAGTGGTGAATCGACAGATGGATCAATCTGTTCCATAGTTGCTCATGTTTGGCGCCGTTCTAATTAAGTGCAGTAGTGAAACAGTGGTGAATCGACAGATGGATCAATCTGTTCCATAGTTGCTCATGTTTGGCGCCGTTCTAATTAAGTGCAGTAGTGAAACAGTGGTGAATCGACAGATGGATCAATCTGTTCCATAGTTTGCTCATGTTTGGCGCCGTTCTAATTAAGTGCAGTAGTGAAACAGTGGTGAATCGACAGATGGATCAATCTGTTCCATAGTTGCTCATGTTTGGCGCCGTTCTAATTAAGTGCAGTAGTGAAACAGTGGTGAATCGACAGATGGATCAATCTGTTCCATAGTTGCTCATGTTTGGCGCCGTTCTAATTAAGTGCAGTAGTGAAAACAGTGGTGAATCGACAGATGGATCAATCTGTTCCATAGTTGCTCATGTTTTGGCGCCGTTCTAATTAAGTGCAGTAGTGAAACAGTGGTGAATCGACAGATGGATCAATCTGTTCCATAGTTGCTCATGTTTGGCGCCGTTCTAATTAAGTGCAGTAGTGAAACAGTGGTGAATCGACAGATGGATCAATCTGTTCCATAGTTGCTCATGTTTGGCGCCGTTCTAGTGCAGTAGTGAAACAGTGGTGAATCGACAGATGGATCAATCTGTTCCATAGTTGCTTATGTTTGGCGCCGTTCTAATTAAGTGCAGTAGTGAAACAGTGCATGGCTGTTCTATGGATGTTCCCCTTCATCTACCACTTCCTCCTGTTCCCCGTTTTTTTTTGCCTTCTAGTACTACCTTTAATGTTTCCTAATTTCTTAGGATGAAAGCAGGCTACGAGATTTGTTGATGATTGATTATGTTCAGGAGTCTTCTTTGTTCTGTTAAGTTTTCTGGAACTGGTTCATTTCTCAGTTTGTCAATCCATCTGGTTCTAGTTTTTCAATCCAGCTGGTTCTAGTTTGTCTTCTTCTTCTTCTTCTTCTTCTTCTTCTTCTTCTTCTTCTTCTTCTTCTTCTTCTTCTTCTTCTTCTTCTTCTTCTTCTTCTTCTTCTTCTTCTTCTTCTTCTTCTTCTTCTTCTTCTTCTTCTTCTGTGAAAGTGGGGGATGTGTGGGTGGATGCTAGTTTTGTGTGTGGGTAGGTGTGTAATGTGTGGATTGCGGGGATATGTGTGTGCAGGTGGTGATATGTGGTTGGGGGATGTGTGTTTGACTGGGTGGTTGGGGGTCTGTGCGTGTGTGATGGAGGATATGTGGGTGGGTGAGTGTTGATGGATTATGGGACGAGTGGAGGATGTGTGTGTGTGGGTGGTGAGATGTGTGTAGGTGGGGGATGTGAGAGTGGGTGATGGGTGGGCTGGTGCATGTATGTGTGCCTGGGGGTGTGTGTGTTTGTGGATGGGTTGGGGATGTGTGTGTGGGGGATGTGTGGTGTTTGGGAGATGTGTGTGTGTGTGTTAGGGGAGATGTGTGTGTTTGGGGGGATGTGTGTAGGTGGGGGATGTGTGTGGGTGTGGGATGTGTTGTTGGGGGATGGGTGGATGGATGGGGGAATGTATGTGTGTTTGGGGGTGTGTATGTGGTTGGGTGGGGGATGTGTGGTGGATGGGGGGGGGGGGGGGGCTGGGTGGATGGTTGAGACATGTGTCTCATAACATGGTAATATGCATTGTTTATGTTTACAACATTCATTTGACAATGTTTTTTTTTCCTATGTGAATGTATTATGCATTATTGATGAACGAAAGATGAGTGACTGAAATGGCCGAATGTAAGACGGGCCTGCGTACCTAATTTGTTACCCTTTGAAAATAAAATCCGTTCATTTGTTCTTCTTCTTCTTCTTCTTCTTCTTCTTCTTCTTCTTCTTCTTCTTCTTCTTCTTCTTCTTCTTCTTCTTCTTCTTCTTCTTCTTCTTCTTCCGTTCGCTTCAAATATGTATATAACTGCTGCAATGTTGTCTCTTGTATAAATTTAAGTCTTTTTTCAGTTCACACAGCGGTCCATAGAGTTTATCTTCCACTGCCGTCTCTCTAGGCCAGAAGGTTTGCCTAGATATGTTATATTTTGGACAGTCTAGGAGTATGTGCTCTGCTGTCTGCGACCCCAATCCACATGTGAACATGGCTTTTTCACCAATCTTGAATTTTGTATACATGTGGTTGCGTAATCTGTTGTGTCCTGTTCTGAGGCGCAGAATAATGACTTGTTCTGGTCTGTCCATAACGTGGTTGTCATCTTGAGCAGGTTTTGGTGGCTTTCTGACTGATTTGATCATTCTTTTCTTTTGGTGGTATGTAATGGGCACATCAGGCTGATATTCGTTTGCTCCTTCCTTAGCCAATCGATCAGCTCTGTCCCCGGGAAGGTTAACCCGGTCAACAAATGCCCGCAGAAGTCGAATGTGTCGGCCTAATGGCGCAAGAACGCAGCTCTGCTGTAAACAGGCACAACGCAATCACATCCGAAAAAAAACTCCAGATGAACGCAGAAGAAGAAGAAGAAGAAGAAGAAGAAGAAGAAGAAGAAGAAGAAGAAGAAGAAGAAGATCAGCTCTGTCATTTCCGGGTATTCCACAGAGGGATGGTATCCTTTGTATGGTGACCTTATGCTGACTGCTAAGTTCAGAAAGTAGTGTCCTTAGTACTGACTATTTCCCATGTAGGAGCGCCTCGAGTACTCATTTTGCATTTGTCAATAGCACCACAGGTTGTGTACCATGGCTGGTATTTTGTAATATATCTGCAATCCTGATTTCCTCAATTTCAGCATCATAGTTATGGTAGTACTTTCCTGTCGGTACTCTAGCTGTGTCCCTATTATTATTTGGGTATTCTATGTACACAACCACTCCTCTATTTCGAACAGCATTTTGTGCTGACCCGTCTGTGTAGACTCGGATCCAGAGGTCCTGTGAGTATTCTTCATCAAGGAAGCTGAGAGTGGCTGTTCTGCGCTGCACACTATTCTGTTCTTCCTTGTCAAATATTCCTCTCACTTTTGCCTGGATTTGTAATGATAGTCTATGCACATCTTTCCATGGAGTTCACTCTGGTATAGTTTTCAGGGGGATACCAACTGTGGGCAGATCGGTAGTTTCTCTGCAGAGTCGTTTGGCCTAGTGGATAAAACTACTTCTTTTCAACCACCCCATGGCTAAGTTTTCAAATCTGTTCTTCACAGGTTGGGCTACAAGCTGAGGAACCTTTCTGCTTGTATTAGCGTTTTCGTATCTCTGTGCTCTCTCAGTGCTTGTGTCCTCCCCATATTCTCCATCTCCACTATAGGGGTTGGTCTCATCCTTTCTGTGGTGACTCTAAGTGCTTGATTGTGCACCTTGTCCAGCTCTTGTAGTGCGCATTTGACCCGTATTCCAGGTGTGGTCTATTGCTCTGTTGATAGTTTGTTCTAGTTTGTCAATCCAACTGGTTCTCTTTTGTCAATCCCAGTTCTTGTTTGTCAATCCAACTGGCTCTAGTTTGTCAATCCAACTGGTTCTAGTTTGTCAATCCAACTGGTTCTAGTTTGTCAATCCAACTGGTTCTAGTTTGTCAATCCAACTGGTTCTAGTTTGTCAATCCAACTGGTTCTAGTTTGTCAATCCAACTGGTTCTAGTTTGTCAATCCAACTGGTTCTAGTTTGTCAATCCAACTGGTTCTAGTTAGTCAATCCAACTGGTTCTAGTTAGTCAATCCAACTGGTTCTAGTTTGTCAATCCAACTGGTTCTAGTTTGTCAATCCAACTGGTTCTAGTTTGTCAATCCAACTGGTTCTAGTTTGTCAATCCAACTGGTTCTAGTTTGTCAATCCAACTGGTTCTAGTTTGTCAATCCAACTGGTTCTAGTTTGTCAATCCAACTGGTTCTAGTTTGTCAATCCAACTGGTTCTAGTTTGTCAATCCAACTGGTTCTAGTTTGTCAATCCAATTGGTTCTAGTTTGTCAATCCAACTGGTTCTAGTTTGTCAATCCAACTGGTTCTAGTTAGTCAATCCAATTGGTTCTAGTTTGTCAATCCAACTGGTTCTAGTTTGTCAATCCAACTGGTTCTAGTTTGTCAATCCAACTGGTTCTAGTTAGTCAATCCAACTGGTTCTAGTTTGTCAGTTTGTCAATCTAACTGGTTAGTTTTAGTTTGTCAATCCATCTGGTTCTAGTTTGTCAATCCATTTGGTTCTAGTTTGTCAATGTACCTGGTTCTAGTTTGTCAAATCCAACTGCTCCTAGTTTGTCAATCCAACTGGTTCTTGGCATTTTCCGGTGAACATATCCCAGACATATCTCTGCTGTGCTCCGTTTTCTGTCCGGAAGTTCGGACAACTGACACAGATTCGGATAAAATGATCTTGACTAAGAGGTACAGCAGTTGAAGTGTTGCAGGAAAACCTGTATGATAGACCAAGTAATAGGTCATGTATTCCTTATTGAAAATATGTTTAACCTGTATGATAGACCAAGTAATAGGTCATGTATTCCTTATTGAAAATATGTTTAACCTGTATGATAGACCAAGTAATAGGTCATGTATTCCTTATTGAAAATATGTTTAACCTGTATGATAGACCAAGTAATAGGTCATGTATTCCTTATTGAAAATATGTTTAACCTGTATGATAGACCAAGTAATAGGTCATGTATTCCTTATTGAAAATATGTTTAACCTGTATGATAGACCAAGTAATAGGTCATGTATTCCTTATTGAAAATATGTTTAACCTGTATGATAGACCAAGTAATAGGTCATGTATTCCTTATTGAAAATATGTTTAACCTGTATGATAGACCAAGTAATAGGTCATGTATTCCTTATTGAAAATATGTTTAACCTGTATGATAGACCAAGTAATAGGTCATGTATTCCTTATTGAAAATATGTTTAACCTGTATGATAGACCAAGTAATAGGTCATGTATTCCTTATTGAAAATATGTTTAACCTGTATGATAGACCAAGTAATAGGTCATGTATTCCTTATTGAAAATATGTTTAACCTGTATGATAGACCAAGTAATAGGTCATGTATTCCTTATTGAAAATATGTTTAACCTGTATGATAGACCAAGTAATAGGTCATGTATTCCTTATTGAAAATATGTTTAACCTGTATGATAGACCAAGTAATAGGTCATGTATTCCTTATTGAAAATATGTTTAACCTGTATGATAGACCAAGTAATAGGTCATGTATTCCTTATTGAAAATATGTTTAACCTGTATGATAGACCAAGTAATAGGTCATGTATTCCTTATTGAAAATATGTTTAACCTGTATGATAGACCAAGTAATAGGTCATGTATTCCTTATTGAAAATATGTTTAACCTGTATGATAGACCAAGTAATAGGTCATGTATTCCTTATTGAAAATATGTTTAACCTGTATGATAGACCAAGTAATAGGTCATGTATTCCTTATTGAAAATATGTTTAACCTGTATGATAGACCAAGTAATAGGTCATGTATTCCTTATTGAAAATATGTTTAACCTGTATGATAGACCAAGTAATAGGTCATGTATTCCTTATTGAAAATATGTTTAACCTGTATGATAGACCAAGTAATAGGTCATGTATTCCTTATTGAAAATATGTTTAACCTGTATGATAGACCAAGTAATAGGTCATGTATTCCTTATTGAAAATATGTTTAACCTGTATGATAGACCAAGTAATAGGTCATGTATTCCTTATTGAAAATATGTTTAACCTGTATGATAGACCAAGTAATAGGTCATGTATTCCTTATTGAAAATATGTTTAACCTGTATGATAGACCAAGTAATAGGTCATGTATTCCTTATTGAAAATATGTTTAACCTGTATGATAGACCAAGTAATAGGTCATGTATTCCTTATTGAAAATATGTTTAACCTGTATGATAGACCAAGTAATAGGTCATGTATTCCTTATTGAAAATATGTTTAACCTGTATGATAGACCAAGTAATAGGTCATGTATTCCTTATTGAAAATATGTTTAACCTGTATGATAGACCAAGTAATAGGTCATGTATTCCTTATTGAAAATATGTTTAACCTGTATGATAGACCAAGTAATAGGTCATGTATTCCTTATTGAAAATATGTTTAACCTGTATGATAGACCAAGTAATAGGTCATGTATTCCTTATTGAAAATATGTTTAACCTGTATGATAGACCAAGTAATAGGTCATGTATTCCTTATTGAAAATATGTTTAACCTGTATGATAGACCAAGTAATAGGTCATGTATTCCTTATTGAAAATATGTTTAACCTGTATGATAGACCAAGTAATAGGTCATGTATTCCTTATTGAAAATATGTTTAACCTGTATGATAGACCAAGTAATAGGTCATGTATTCCTTATTGAAAATATGTTTAACCTGTATGATAGACCAAGTAATAGGTCATGTATTCCTTATTGAAAATATGTTTAACCTGTATGATAGACCAAGTAATAGGTCATGTATTCCTTATTGAAAATATGTTTAACCTGTATGATAGACCAAGTAATAGGTCATGTATTCCTTATTGAAAATATGTTTAACCTGTATGATAGACCAAGTAATAGGTCATGTATTCCTTATTGAAAATATGTTTAACCTGTATGATAGACCAAGTAATAGGTCATGTATTCCTTATTGAAAATATGTTTAACCTGTATGATAGACCAAGTAATAGGTCATGTATTCCTTATTGAAAATATGTTTAACCTGTATGATAGACCAAGTAATAGGTCATGTATTCCTTATTGAAAATATGTTTAACCTGTATGATAGACCAAGTAATAGGTCATGTATTCCTTATTGAAAATATGTTTAACCTGTATGATAGACCAAGTAATAGGTCATGTATTCCTTATTGAAAATATGTTTAACCTGTATGATAGACCAAGTAATACGTCATGTATTCCTTATTGAAAATATGTTCTGGACAGTGGTTGCCATCAGGAAACAAAGGGGACGACAAAGGGACTCAGGGCTTTGATGTTCTTACTGAAGGGGGCAGCAATATTTCACTTGCATGTTGTGATTAGGTTCTTACAGCACAATACTTAGGTTCTTACAGCACAGTACTTATGTTCTTACAGCATAGTACTTAGGTTCTTACAACATAGTACTAAGGTTCTTACAGCACAGTACTTAAGGTTCTTATAACACAGTAATTAGGGTCTTACAGCACAGTACTTAGGTTCTTACAGCACAGTACTAATGTTCTTACAGCACAGTAGTAAGGTTCTTACAGCACAGTACTTAGGTTCTTACAGCATAGTAATTAGGTTCTTACAGTAAGGTACTAACATTCTTACAGCACAGTACTTAGGTTCTTACAACACAGTACTAAGAATCTTACAGCACAGTATTAGTGTTCTTGCAGTACAGTACTAAGGTTCTTACAGCGCAATACTTAGGTTCTTACAGCACAGTACTAAGATTCTTACAGCACAGTACTTAGGTTCTTACAGCACAATACTTAGGTTCTTACAGCACAGTACTCAGGTTCTTACAGCACAGTTCTTAGGTTCTTACAGCATAGAACTAAGGTTCTTACAGCATAGAACTAAGGTTCTTACAGCATAGAACTAAGGTTCTTACAGCACAGTACTTAGGTTCTTACAGCATAGAACTAAGGTTCTTACAGCATAAAACTAAGGTTCTTACAGCACAGTACTTAGGTTCTTACAGAACAGTACTAATATTCCCTCAGCACAGCATTTATCCT
>JACEFZ010025808.1:195000-207500 GCA_014155875.1 Cepaea nemoralis
TTAGCCTCATATTTATATTGACCAGTCTGCACCGAATGAGTGATATGCTCGACCGCCTCTACTTGCAGGACATTTTCTGGAGACCATTTATGCTAGCTGGGAGGACTGGTCAAGATGTCAAAGCATCCACCTCAATGGGGATTCGAACATGCGACCACCATGCCGGCTGGCAAACGTATATTAGAATATGTTTAATGGTAATGCAGTATTGTAATACTAATTGAATTAAAAAAAAAAGATATATTATCATTATGAATTTGTTTCGAAAAATCCTGCGATTAAGTGATTAGTGATGTATTGTATTTTTTCCATGCTGGGTGGTAGATAGTTTCATAAATGAGCAGCAGCGTACACTAAACATGTTTTGTATTAATCTAATGTAGACTTAGAAACATTTAATAAACGTAGTCACTTGCTGTTCACGGCTTCAGACTGAGTCAACGGCAAAGGATAAGTTGGGGAGGATGTTACGTACTAGTTTAGTCAGACAGACAGACAGATAGATCTATCGAATATGCATTGTATCTATCGAGCAGGCACGTCTGAGTGTTTTTTTTTTTTTTTTAGAAGTAAGAATGTAGAAACACATTTTCTGCCAACAGTCTGGTGTTATTTGGATAAAACAGACAGCAGGAAACATATACATCATGATTTCTGCGCGCGCGCGCACACACACACACACACACACACGCACACTCAAAAACAGACATAAAATACATAATATATACGGTCGCCCATCTATCTATCCATTACTCCATCTATCCTTCTATCTTTCCCTCCTACTATCCATCCATCTATGGATTCATCCATCCATCTGTGTATGCATGTACGCATGCTCATAATACGTGAATACACATACATACACGCATATATACATACATACTGACACACAAACATACTTATATACATACACAGACAGACAGGCACATTTCCACTCATAGATACATGTGTACTTAGTACTTTAGTTTACAGACTTTTGGCTCATTCATAAATATCACTTGTGAGTCAGTCTGTATGTCTGTCTGTTTGCCTGACACTGTATCTTTGTCAGTCAATGTGTCTGTCTCTCTTTCAGTCAGTCTGTCTGTGAGTTTCTCTGTCTGTCGATCGTCTGTCTCTATATCTGTCGATCGTCTGTATGTTAGCATATCTATCTGTCGATCGTGTATCTGTGAGTATCTCTATCTGTAGATCGTCTGTCTGTGAGTATCTCTATTTGTCGATCGTCTATCGTCTATCTGTAAGTTTGTCTCTCTCTCTCTCTTTCTCTCTCTCTCTCTCTCTCTCTCTCTCTCTCTCTCTCTCTCTCTCTCTCTCTCTCTCTTTCTTTCTCTCTGTCTGTTACTGTGTTGGTCTTTTCCCTGTCTATATACCTGTCTATCAACAAATCAGTCTGTCTGCCAGTCTGTATACACGTCTATGCAAGTACGTCACAAGCCCACCCGCACGCACCCTCTCAGACTGACATATCATTAGAAGTGGCGGGAATTCACACAAGTACTGCTAAAGATCTTCTTCGGCCGTTGTCTATAGAAATAATAGCAGCAGACGTCAATACCGTCCCATCATTCCGTCTGTTGGAAGACATACAATTAAACCATCCTTCCAGTGCGTTTTCTGTCGATCACCAGTGCAGTCTTCTGCACGTCCAATGGCTACAATCCTAACAACGGTTGCGCATCAGTGACTGTAATAACTATCTAGGTATTTGTATAGAGGATTTTAATGAATAGAGACGTTGTTTGTGACTTGTCTGAGATCTTTTGTCGTTGGACATTTTAGCTAGGGCTGGGTGGTAAGATATGGGACATCTCTGTACTTACACACATGATACAGACAGACAGAAAACCTGACAGATAGAACGAAAACACTTTATATTTTTTTTAAAAAGGGCCACAAATTGGGCACGCAGGCCCTTCTTACATTCGGTCCTTCCAATCACTCATCTTTCGTACATCAATTATCTATTGTGCATGTTTAGTTTAGTTTAGTTTAGTTAGTTTAGTTTAGTTTAGTCGATGGATCAACATCACGGCACATAAGTGTGACCCATAAGTGCTCCGTTCTTCTCCTAACTCAAACCTGAGTTTGGAGAAACTAACCTCAGTGCACGAACTCCGTAGCACCGGCGATGATCCTGAAATACTTGGGTAGATTTTTAACTCTAAATTTTGCCCGGGCAGCGTCGTTAGGCTACTCTTTTTTCGATTTCCAACTGCCAAGAGATATTTTACGTGCGCAACAATACACACGGTCGTCCTATCTCACTACCCAGAGACCAGGGGGAATTGTTATTACTAGAAGTCCACGCGAAAAAATCCCGTTCCTCACCCGGGCTTGAACCCGGGACCTCCAGCTTTTGAGGCGGACACTGTACCTCGAGACCACGCAGTTCCCCCATTGTGCATGTTACATTCACACAGGGAAAACCATTGTCAAATAAACGTTGTGAACATAAACCATGCATATTACCATGCTATGAGACAACCAGATTGAGAGACACCGAGAGATGGAGGGACAGACACATAATGAGAAAGCCGCAGTGAGAAAGACACATGGAGAGAGACAGGGGCAAATAGACAGAGGGAGAGAGACAGAGAGTGAGAGAATGGGAGAGATCATGCAGAGAGAGAGAGAGAGAGCGAGAGAGAGAGAGAGAGAGAGAGCGCCAGAAAGTGGGAAAAAGACATAGAGAGACAGAGGAAAAAAAGAGACAGAGAGTGACAGAGAAAAACACATACAGACACGAACATAAACACACATACAGACAGAGATATAAACACACATAAAGACAGAGACAAAAACACACATACAGACAGGAACATAAACACACATACAGACAAGGCCATACACACACATACAGACAGGGATATAAACACACACAGACAGGGACATAAACACACATACAGACAGGGACATAAACACACACAGACAGGGACATAAGCACACTTACAGACAGGGACATAAACACACACACACACAGACAGGGACATACACACACATACAGACAGGGACATAAACACACACAGACAGGGACATAAGCACACTTACAGACAGGGACATAAACACACATACCGACAGGGATATAAACACACAGACAGGGACATAAACACACACAGCCAGGGACATAAACACACACAGACAGGGACATAAACACACACAGACAGGGACATAAACACACACAGACAGAGACACAGACAGGGACATAAACACACACAGACAGGGACATAAACACACACAGACAGAGACACAGACAGGGACATAAACACACACACACAGACAGGGACATACACACACATACAGACAGGGACATAAACACACACAGACAGGGACATAAGCACACTTACAGACAGGGACATAAACACACATACCGACAGGGATATAAACACACAGCCAGGGACATAAACACACACAGACAGGGACATAAACACACACAGACAGGGACATAAACACACACATAGACAGGGACATAAACACACACACATAGACAGGGACATAAACACACACAGACAGAGACACAGACAGGGACATAAACACACACACACCGACAGGGATATAAACACACACAGACAGGGGCATAAACACACATACAGACAGGGACATAAACACACACAGACTGGGACATAAGCACACTTACAGACAGGGACATAAACACACATACCGAAAGGGATATAAACACACACAGACAGGGACATAAACACACTTACAGACAGGGACATAAACATACATACAGACAGGGACATACACACACTTACAGACATGGACATAAACACATATACAGACAGGGACATAAACACACACAGACAGGGACATAAACACACACAGACAGGGACATAAACACACACAGACAGGGACATAAACACACTTACAGACAAGGGCATAAACACACATACAGACAGACATAAACGCATCCACACACAGAGACATAAACACTTACGCACAGACAGAGACATAAACACTTACGCACAGACAGAGACATAAACACTTAGACACAGACATAGATATAAACATATACAGAGAGTCAGGTGCTCTGGCACACAGCGAATCGAACACTTAAATAATGACAGTTAGATATAAACGTGAACATTTTAACATCGACATTTAGACATGGACATGAACACTTAAACATCGACATTAAGACATGAACATGAACACAGAAACAACGACATTCAGACATGGATATGAACACACAAACAACGACATTCAGACATGGATATGAACACACAAACAACGACATTCATACATGAACAAGATCACACAAACAGCGACATTCATTAATGAACATGAGCATACAAACAGCAAACTGTCATACAAACGGTATTCAGACATGGATATGAACACACAAACAACGACAATCAGACATGGATATGAGCACACAAATAGCGACATTCAAACATGGAGATGAAGACATTTTTTGTTCTAACGGTATTTGAATACATGCTCACCAGGCCGGTAAATGCGTGCTAGCAACAGCGCAACCATGGCTTCCTATCTTATGTGTTATTTACTGGCTCCCTGTTGTGTTATTCTTTGGCTTCCTATTGCGTTATTTTCTGGCTTCCTAATACGCGAGATTCTGGCTCCTTATTTTGTGATTTTCTGGTTTCCCAATGTGTGATTGTCTGGCTTTTTATTTATTTTTTTTTAATTGGGGGGGGGGGGGGTGTCCTAATTTGTGATATTTTGGCTTCCTAATATGTGATTTTCTTGCGTCTTATTGTGTGATTTTCTGGCTTCCTAATGTGTGATTGCCTGGTTTCCTGTTGTGTGATTGTCTGGTTTCCTAATGTGTGATTGTCTGGTTTCCTAACGTGGGATTTTGGGCTTTCTAATGTGTGTTATCTGTTGGCTTTCTATATAATGTATGATTTTTTAAAACATAATATTGCAAACTCAAAGCCCATAATCCTAGAATCTGACTTCTCAAATATCCTTGTTTACTAATCCTAGAATCTGACCATTTAAATACCATTGTTCACTAATCCTAGAATCTGACCATTTAAATACCATTGTTCACTAATGCAATAATGATAATCATCATGGTCTTCCACACACGTTAAGCGTCATGGGGAGGATTAGTTGAGGTACTAGTGCCAGATTGGTGGCATTGAATAGTGTCATTACGTCTGTGATTGTACAATGTCTTTTATATCGTCAATGCATTTCCTTCTCAGACGTCTTTTTGCTCTCGTATCAAAACTTCTTTGATGTAGCTCCAGTGATGGTAGTTTATGTTGTTGCATTCTAACGAGATAACCCAGGGGTGGCCAACTATTTTAGCAGGCGGGCCAAATTTCAGAAATAATATTTCCTGCCGGGCCACTCACCTAATTTAAAAAAAAAAAATAATTAAGCAAGCAAGCGTGCTACAGCCTTGACCACGTCGTCGCTTCCCACTCCGCGGGCCGCAACATGACTCCAGGCGGGCCGTATGCGGCCTGCGGGCCTCGTGTTGGCCACCCCTGAGATAGCCGAACCTTTCGATCTTCTGTTTTTCAGTATATGTGCTACAAAGTGTTGATTCCACTGTCTGTCTGATAACATTTCTTACTCGCTCTCGGATAGTTAACGTGGCAGCTCTTCTCAAGCATCGTATCTCGCAGGTGTTGATTTTGCATAAGTGTGATTTGGATAATGTCCATGTCTGACATTAGTTATCCTTTCTACTAACCGTATAAAAGTATACAGAAGCATATACATATATTTAAAAATATATACCATAGGATGGTGAAGGCAACTGTATAGCGGAGTTGGAAGCAGGAGGGACTTGTGATTTCTCTAGCTCCCGGTTCCTCTGCACTAGATTTGTAAACGTCATTTGCTGTAATATAAATTTTTGAAGTTGCTGGTTTTTGTGCTTTATTCCATATACGAAAACAGTACATTGTATATAGTTAACACTCATTGTAAGGTGAGTTCGTTGGCACGAAATAAGAGTGAAGCGTATCATCAAAAACGTCTTCACACGTTAAGAGAAAATAATCAGAAGAGGAACAATGAACGAACAACCAAGCTTTGTGGTGCCTTACGTGCAGTGAATTGAACAATATATAATGACACAAAGTAGTGCAGCTTTACATAACAGAGTTACGACACATACAGAACGTTGCGGCGGTTAGCCTTCATCAGCAAACAAACACATTCACAAACACAACATACAGTCAAGGAGAACTCCTGTGACTACATTAGAAGGTGATGACAGGACGAGAGGAACAAATGCATGGGAAAATGGAAGCAATGAAGAGGAAACGAGAATTGACGAAATGTTAATTGAAAAGAATGTTAGTCGAAGAAAATGTTTAATAGAAAAACTGTTTATAGAGAAAAAAAACTGTATACTCACCTCACGTACGGACCTGTGAATGTTTACGGAAATCTCAGGTGTATTTTTATAACGGTGCTGGATGTTACGGTACAGTGAGCACATAGAAAGAAGGGGGCGGGGTAGGAGGCGTGTAAAATTGACCACGACCCCATTGTGTTGTTGGTCTGGGTGGACTGGTGTGTAGGAACACGCGTACTTACATAGACACACTTCAACTGACAAAATGCTAGTGTATGTGGACATGCAAGAAGAGAGAGAGAGAGAGAGAGAGAGAGAGAGAGAGAGAGAGAGAGAGAGAGAGAGAGAGAGAGAGAGAGAGAGAGGAGAGCGAGAGAGAGAGAGACAGACAGAGAGAGACAGAGAGAGACAGAGAGAGGAAAAGTGCCTGCGACCTACCACATGGGGTATATTGTAACCTACGAAATAGTCAGTATGGTTGCTAGTCATACAACGCGCTTCAGGAGCCCCTCGCCCAGTCCTAGAGTTGTTGGGGTTGTGTAAGATCCAACCACTGGCAATGCACGTGAAGAAGGTATGCACAGAGAAGCCAGATGTAAGAGGAGAGAGAGAGGGAGAGAGAGAGTGAGAGAGAGAGCGCGAAAGGGGGAGAGAGGGGGAGAGAGAGGGAGAGAGAGGGAGAAGAGAGAGGGGGAGAGGGAGGGAGAGAGAGAGGGAGAGAGAGAGAGAGGGAGAGAGATAGAGAGTTCTCTCTCCCTCTCTCTCCCTCTCTCCCCCCTTTCGCGCTCTCTCTCATTATCTCTCTCCCTCTCTCTCTCCTCTTACATCTGGCTTCTCTGTGCATACCTTCTTCACGTGCATTGCCAGTGGTTGGATCTTACACAACCCCAACAACTCTAGGACTGGGCGAGGGGCTCCTGAAGTGCGTTGTATGACTAGCAACCATACTGACTATTTCGTAGGTTACAATATACCCCATGTGGTAGGTCGCAGGCACTTTTCCTCTCTCTGTCTCTCTCTGTCTCTCTCTCTGTCTGTCTCTCTCTCTCGCTCTCCTCTCTCTCTCTCTCTCTCTCTCTCTCTCTCTCTTCTTGCATGTCCACATACACTAGCATTTTGTCAGTTGAAGTGTGTCTATGTAAGTACGCGTGTTCCTACACACCAGTCCACCCAGACCAACAACACAATGGGGTCGTGGTCAATTTTACACGCCTCCTACCCCGCCCCCTTCTTTCTATGTGCTCACTGTACCGTAACATCCAGCACCGTTATAAAAATACACCTGAGATTTCCGTAAACATTCACAGGTCCGTACGTGAGGTGAGTATACAGTTTTTTTTCTCTATAAACAGTTTTTCTATTAAACATTTTCTTCGACTAACATTCTTTTCAATTAACATTTCGTCAATTCTCGTTTCCTCTTCATTGCTTCCATTTTTCCATGCATTTGTTCCTCTCGTCCTGTCATCACCTTCTAATGTAGTCACAGGAGTTCTCCTTGACTGTATGTTGTGTTTGTGAATGTGTTTGTTTGCTGATGAAGGCTAACCGCCGCAACGTTCTGTATGTGTCGTAACTCTCTTATGTAAAGCTGCACTACTTTGTGTCATTATATATTGTTTAAACTTTCACAGCTTTACCGCAGTTCCACCAAAAGTGAATTGAACAAGATGGCTGTTCGCCAAGAATGACGAAGAGAAAATTAGAAACTGTTGACACGCGCGACGGACGATGAATGATTTTGATACATTTCAGCTGTTGGGACAAAGCTGGAGACACCAATTGTTGGGAGAATAGCGTGAGATACATTTGCTGAGAGAACAGGATGAGATAAATATGTTGGAAACATGAGCGAGATAAAGTTGTTGAAAAAATGGGTTAGGCGGAGTCGTTGACAAAATGGGTTAGATGAAGTTGTTGACAAAATGGGTTAGATGGAGTTGTTGACAACATGAGTTAGATGGAGTTGATGACAGCATGAGTTAGATAGAGTTGTTGACAAAATGGGTTATATAGAGTTGTTTACAACATGAGTTAGATGGAGTTGTTGACAACATGAGTTAGATGGAGTTGTTGACAGCATGAGTTAGATGGAGTTGTTGACAAAATGGATTAGATGGAGTTGTTGACAACATGGGTGAGATCATGCTGATGAGAGTGCGGATGTGATGATGAGACTGATGTAGTAACGCGAGCTAGGATTTCTGATAGCGATAGTTTATAACGTGTCCGTGATTGGTTGATGTATTGGATGGTTGGTGTTTGAATGGTTGGTGAGATGGTGCGTTGATTGTTTGTTTGGATAATTGGGTAGCTGGATGGTTGGTTGGTGTTTGAATGGTTGGTGAGATGGTGTGTTGATTGTTTGTTTGGATAATTGGGTAGCTGGATAGTTGGTTTGTGTTTGAATGGTTGGTGAGATGGTGCGTTGATTGTTTGTTTGGTTAATTGGGTAGCTGGATGGTTGGTTGGTGTTTGAATGGTTGGTGAGATGGTGCGTTGATTGTTTGTTTGGATAATTGGGTAGCTGGATGGTTGGTTGGTGTTTGAATGGTTGGTGAGATGGTGCGTTGATTGTTTGTTTGGATAATTGGGTAGCTGGATAGTTGGTTGGTGTTTGAATGGTTGGTGAGATGGTGCGTTGATTGTTTGTTTGGTTAATTGGGAAGCTGGATGGTTGGTTGGTGTTTGAACAGTTGTTTAGATAATTTGTTGGATGGTTGGGTGACTCCATAGTTGGTTGGTTGCTTTGTTGGTTCGTTGGATAGGTGGTTGGTTGTTTAGTTTGCTGATAGGCTAGTTGGTTGGTTGTTTGGTTGTTAAATCTTTTGAAAGATTGAGTTGAATGCAAGTATTTAAGTCCGATGTTTGTCACTGAAGTTGTTTCAGTCTGGGGAAGGGCTTGCATCTTTAGCAGTCAGATTGTTCTATTCTGGAGGCACACCTCTCGACCCCCTACCAATGTACCTTCTCCACGCCACGAGGATTTTGTGTCTCCCCTCTCCAAGCTTAGAAAACAGTGGGATGGGCAAAACATGTATTGGTACTTCACATGTGCCTAGGGAGATATTCGGATGTAACCAGGTGATGGTTCAGCACCAGGATATAACCAGGTGATGGTTCAGCTCCAGCACACAGACTGGCTGAGATTAGGTCCTTGCTGGCAATGGTTCCTCCACGAGGTAATGATTCCTCGACAAGGTAATTGTTTCCTTCACAACGCAATGTTTCCTCTACGAGGTAATGGTTCCCTCACGATGTAATGGTTCTTTCACGAGGTAGTAGTTCCTCCACGAGGTAATGGTTTCTCCACGAGGTAATGGTTCCTTCATGATGATATATTTCATTGTCAGCAGACTACAACTCAATTCCCAGGGGGAATCTATGATAAAGAGGGTACGATGTTACTGGAATACAATAGTCAAATGAGAGCGGTAACTTTAGAAATTGTGTGTTGTAATTCAAGCTCGCTAGGGATGGTTGGCGAGAAGAACCGGTCAGATAAAATTGATGAGACAAAATATTTATTATTAGTAAAGTGGTCGGGGGAGTTCAGATATTGAACAGAAAGAACATAAGAAAACTGAACTAACAGTGGTGATTTACGCAGAGCCAGACAGAGTAGATATGTGAGAAGAAAACAAAATAAAAGTGGGTGATTTACACAGATATATTCAGAATAGAAATGTAGAAGAAAAACTGAACAAGCAAGGCGATTTATACGGATCTATACATACTATAAATATGAGAAGAGAAAATGAACAAACAATGGGCGACTTATACAGATCTATAAAAAATAGAAATGTGGAAAGAAAACAAGCTGAACAAAAATGGGCGATTTACACAGAGAGGCAGAATAAACATGTGAGAAGAGAACCTGACCAAACAGTTACCGTATTATCTTCATCGAAGCAGACAATAGAAACAGGAAAATAACATTTATCATTGAGACATTGAAGATGGACAGCGATTGAAGATGGACAGCGATTTAAGATGGAGAGCGGGGATTTTACTACGGTCTCCGTGGCGAACGGCTTACGAATGCGGTTCGTGATCCCGCATACCCGCGTTCGAAACACAGCTACGCGCGATATGGCAGCAGACCGCGGTGCGCTGGTTTTTTTTACGAAATGGTATGGGTGCCGGTCGTTCAGAAAGCACTGGCAAACTACTAAATGTAAACTTGTCAAGATATCAACAACAGCAAAAAAAAAAAAATGCTGGTGTTGAATGCAAACGTCCTGTAAAGGATATGCAACTAATAGTAAGTAACAGCCATATGGTTTTATAACAGAGGGTCCGGCGTACACCTCGACACCGCATGGTACAAGAGGAACAAGATGAGATGAGATGAGATGAGATGAGATGACCGGCGTACACCTCAACACCGCAAGGTACAAGGGGGACAAGATGAGATGAGATGAGAGGTCTGGCGTACAGCTCGACACCGCAAGGTACAAGAGGAACAAGATGAGATGAGATGAGATGAGATGAGAGGTCCGGCGTACACCTCGACACCGCATGGTACAAGAGGAACAAGATGAGATGAGATAAGATGAGATGAGATGAGATGAGAGGTCCTGCATACACCTCGACACCGCAAGGTACAAGAAGAACTAGATGAGATGAGATGAGATGAGAGGACCGGCGTACACCTCAACACCGCAAGGTACAAGGGGGACAAGATGAGATGAGATGAGAGGTCCGGTATACACCTCGACACCGCATGGTACAAGAGGAACAAGATGAGATGAGATAAGATGAGATGAGATGAGATGAGATGAGAGGTCCGGTATACACCTCGACACCGCATGGTACAAGAGGAACAAGATGAGATGAGATAAGATGAGATGAGATGAGATGAGATGAGAGGTCCGGCATACACCTCGACACCGCATGGTACAAGAGGAACAAGATGAGATGAGATGAGATGAGATGAGATGAGAGGTCCGGCGTACACCTCGACACCGCATGGTACAAGAGGAACAAGATGAGATGAGATGAGATGAGATGAGATGAGATGACCGGCGTACACCTCAACACCGCAAGGTACAAGGGGGACAAGATGAGATGAGATGAGAGGTCTGGCGTACAGCTCGCCAGCTGTCAACAGAAACAATTAGTACCTACACTTTTTACCTCTCTCAGGAGAGCCTGAGCTTTTCTGAGCTTGCCCTTAGTGCTATGACGCACATTTTTCATAATTTGCATAATCGTAATAATAATCAATCACTCAATAAATCATCTAGCAATATACGCTAGCTCGTTTAATCAGGCAATTAATCAATCAATAATTCAATCCGTCAATATATACTGAAGCACATTAAAAACGCACCACCGGTATAATCCAGGAACAGAGTATGAAATGTAAATATAAGAGTTTACAAGTTTATATATTTGGAATCTTTATTCGTTGTAATAAATCCCATCATTGATTGTCTGCGCTTTACCAGGTAATGGTAATTCAGTAATTTGTCATTGCGTTCTGAACAATCTACGCCTCAAAGCGTAAAAATAAACGCAAAGCAGTCTGCTTCCAAATAATCGGCAGCTGACTTGAAACCGCCGACTCGGTGTGTCGGGAACTTGTGAAGGTGTGTCGGGAACTTGTGCAGGTGTGTCGGGAACTTGTGAAGGTGTGTCGGGAACTTGTGAAAGTGTGTCGGGAACTTGTGCAGGTGTGTCGGGAACTTGTGAAGGTGTGTCGGGAACTTGTGAAGGTGTATCGGGAACTTGTGAAGGTGTGCCGGGAACTTGTGAAGGTGTGTCGGGAACTTGTGAAGGTGTGTCGGGAACTTGTGAAGGTGTTTCGGGAACTTGTGAAGATGTGTCGGGAACTTGTGCAGGTGTGTCGGGAACTTGTGAAGGTGTTTCGGGAACTTGTGAAGGTGTTTCGGGAACTTGTGAAGGTGTTTCGGGAACTTGTGACGGTGTGTCGGGAACTTGTGAAACTCAGTTTCAGTATTCCCTAAACCAGTGTTTGATGTCGGTAGTTTCGTAAAATGTTGATACGTAGCCTGTCCACTTGGTTTTTGGACTGTATATTGTGTGTCTTGCAGATATGGGAATTAAACTCTCTCTACATCGTTTGTTTTGCTGTCCTAAAATGCCACCTAAATTATCTACATAGCTTATCTTGCTGTTCGTGGAATGCGACCTCAACTCTCTACATCGTTTGTCTTGCTCTCCGTGGAATTAGACCTAAACTCTCTACATT
>JACEFZ010025808.1:210000-305000 GCA_014155875.1 Cepaea nemoralis
GTTCTGTAGATGGCCCATTTAGAAAATGGAGAATGTGTAAGGGATGTTCTATAGATTGGATTGTGTGAATGAGATGTCAGACAAAGTGAGACAACCGTACCACCGCAGACATAGTGTTTGGACTGTCTCTTGTGAGGTGTCCAAAAATTGGAAAGAATGAGAACAGACAGCAATTGTCGTATAGATAGATCATCCTTTGTGAGATATCTTTAAAAAATCGAAAGGAATAAGAACAGACAGGATCTGTCGCATTGATAATCTTTGATGATATTTATAAACAGCCAGGATGAGCGGCTGGCGGAGTAGCTAGAACACCGGATTCTCCTACGAGAGACCCGGGTTCGAATCTTCGGTATGGTGTGGGATTGTTTTTCTGTCGGGGGCAAAATGAAAATCCCAACCTGCACAGTTCGCAGTGACTTCACTAGCCAGGCGGCCTTAATTCCCCAGGCTCAAAGACCCATATGCTATACACCGCAAGGTACTATATTAGCAATAAATGACAGTTTTCTTTTATAAACAATCTGAAATAATAAGAACAGACAAGATCTCTCAAATAGACTGAGAACTCTGTGTGTGTGTGTGTGTGTGTGTGTGTGTGTGGTGAGGGGGGGGGAAGAGAAGGGAATCGAAGAGAATGAGAACAGACATGATCTGCCAAATATATCATTTTCCAAGAGATAAATAAATATTTAGAAAAAAACGAGAACAGACACAATTGAATTCAATGAAACACTATACTTAGCCTTTGTCGACCAAGAAAAGCATTTGAAAGAGTAGATAGAAACAAGCTATGGGAGATTCTTAAACAATATGGAGTGAGTACACATTTAACAAACCTATGTAGAAGCTTATACAACAACAGTGAATGCATAGTGAGAGTAACTGAAGGACACTCAGAACCCATCACCATAAGATCCGAATTACGACAAGGTTGTTTCCTGTCCCCTCTCTTGTTCATAACATATATAGACAACATATGTAAAGAAACCAGCCAAACAGAGACCGCAAGAACAACGCATGACGAGAACTCAGAAGGAGAACCATCTGCAAATTTAATCATTAGAGAACTCCTGTTTGCGGACGACCAAGCACTAATAGCAAAATCAGAAGCTGAATTACAAGACCACTTGAATAGACTAAACGAAATGTGTAGGGAACATAACATGAAAATTAGCACAAGCAAAATAGAGGTAATGACTATAACTAAAGAAGAAAAAAACAACAATTCACCTAAACGAACATCCCTTGAAACAAGTAAAGAGTTTCAAGTACCTAGGAAGTATAATATCATCAAATGGCAAATCAGAAGACAAGATCGAAAATAGATGCATTAAGGCAAACCAACTCACTGGACAAATGGCACCGATACTAAATAACAAACATGTATCAATAACTACTAAGAAAGCACTTTACAACACAATCTTTCTACCAACTCTGTGCTACCAATGCCAAACCTGAACAATGACAGAAAAAGAGAAAAGAAAAATCACAACAGAAATGAGATTCCCGAGAAGAATACTCAATGTATCAAGAAGAGATAAGATAAGAAATGAAGAAATCAGCACTAAAGTGAGGGTTATGGCTGCACTAGATTTTATTAGAAGGCAGCAAGTCAAATGGTTTGGCCATGCAAGTAAGTTACCAACTAACAGTAAATCACAACAGGCAATGGTGTACAGACCAGATGGAAACAGAGGAAGAGGCCGACCACGTAAACGTTGGACGGAGGGAATAGTATAGTACATGGGAATATCGATACACGAAGCCCATAATCGGGTACTCTCACGATGTTTATACTTCACTTCGACACCGCAAAGTACAAGAGGAACATGATGAGATGAGATGAGATGAGACGGGATGTGTCCCATAGATAATCTTTTATAAGATTTATAAAACAATTGAATGATAACAGACACGATCTGTCCCATAGATAATCTATCATGAGATGTGTAAACAGTCTTAAATAATGAGAACAGACAGGATATGTCCCATAGGTAATCTTTTATAAGATCTATAAAGCAAATGAAAGGAATGAGAACAGACAGGATGTATCCCATAGATAATCTTTCAGGAGATCTATAAATAGTCTGAAATAATGAGAACATACGGGATATCTCCAATAGACTGAGAACTGTGGGAATTGGGGGGAGGGTGGGGGATAATCTAAAGGAATGAGAACAGACAGGATCTGGCCAATGGACATCGTTTCTGACATGGTCTAGTCTTTGGGATGATTGCGCTGATAAACTGCTGTACATGCAGTCTGGATCATACACACAGATTTAATGACACAGCTATCCAGTCCACAATAACCATACAGATGAGTCACTTGTATGTATATTGTGTTAATGACACAGCTATCCAGTCCACAATAAGCACACAGATGAGTCACTTGTATGTGTATTGTGTTAATGACACAGCTATCCAGTCCACAATAAGCACACAGATGAGTCACCTGTATGTGTATTGTGTTAATGACACAGCTATCCAGTCCACGAAAAGCATACAGATGAGTCACTTGTATGTGTATTGTGTTAATGACACAGCTATCCAGTCCACAATAAGCACACAGATGAGTCACTTGTATGTGTATTGTTTTCATGACACAGCTATCCAGTCCACAATAACCATACAGATGAGCCACTTGTATGTGTTTTGTTTTCATGACACAGCTATCCAGTCCACAATAACCATACAGATGAGCCACTTGTATGTGTTTTGTTTTCATGACACAGCTATCCAGTCCACAATAACCATACAGATGAGCCACTTGTATGTGTTTTGTTTTCATGACACAGCTATCCAGTCCACAATAACCATACAGATGAGTCACTTGAATGTGTATTGTGTTCATGACACAGCTATCCAGTCCACAATAAGCATACTGATGAGTCACTTGAATGTGTATTGTGTTCATGACACAGCTATCCAGTCCACAATAACCATACAGATGAGTCACCTGTATGTGTATTATGTTCACTTACTTGTATCGGTCTATGTTTCTTGTTTGTGTGCTGACCAAGGCTTTGGACGGACGCAATGTCCATTTTGTTACTGGTGATGGTGTTCTAGTCAAGCTGACCGTCCATTGCTCATGTTTTGTTACTGCCAATGATTTGATAATTCGTCACTGTACATATAATCTGGTCACGTGGTGTAGTTTGGAAATAACTCCAGGAGATTGTTCCGTGATTGCCTCGTGTGAAATGTTCTATGATTGCCTTTTGTGAAATGTTCTATGATTGCCTGATGTGAAATGTTGTATGGTTGCATCTTGTGAAATGTTGTATGGTTGCTCGTGTGAAATGTTGTATGGTTGCCTCGTGTGACATGTTCTATGATTGCCTCGTGTGACAAGTTCTATGATTGCCTCGTGTGACATGGTCTATGATTGCCTCGTGTGACATGTTCTATGATTGCCTCGTCTGAAATGTTCTATAATGGCTTCATGTGAAATGTTCTATGATTGCCTTATGGGAAATGTTCTAGGATTGCCTCATGTGAAAAGTTCTATGATTGCTTCGTGGGAAATTTTCTATGATTACCCTATCTGAAATGTTCTATGATTTCCTCGTGCGAAATGTTCTATGATTTCCTTGTAGGAAATGTTCTATGATTGCCTCATCTGAAATGTTCTATGATTTCCTCGTGCGAAATGTTCTACGATTGCCTCGTGTGAAATGTTCTATGATTGCCTCGTGTGAAATGTTTCTTAAACCCAGAAATAAAAGCATCGAGCAGCTGCAATATTGGCTGGAGTTGGTCACCTCTCTGGTCTGTCAATATTTACAATATTATTGTACATCTTCGGAATAATATCCCTAAAAAAAGGGATATAACATTTTTTTCACATAAATATTTATTCTTATCAGCAATCATATTATAGAGTTGTTATAGTATAATTGCGGTCTCCCTGGCCTAGTGGTTAGTGACCTACTCCGTAATCCCGTTTATTCGCGTGAGGAAACGCGGCTGCGCGAGAATCAGTAGCGGTTCTCGCCGCGCTTGTTACTTACGGGATATGTGAGCCAGCCGCTCAGAAAGCAATGGCAAACTACAGAGCTAAATCTTGCCAAGAAATCAACAACAGCGGTAAAATGCTGATGTTGACAGCGATGTCCTATAATAGGATATGCGGAAAAGAATAGTATAAATATCACTTTCTTAAGTGCTCGTTTAATAATAATAATAATAATAATAATAATAATAATAATAATAATAATAATATAATAACAACAATAGTAATAATAATGACGATAGCAATAATAGAAATAATAATAGTAATGATAATAGTTATAATAATAATAATAATAATAGTAATAATAATAGTAATAATAATAATAATGGTAATAATAATAGTAATAATAATAATAATAATAATAATAATAATAATAATAATAATAATAATAATAATAATAATTTGTCCCGAAGCAGTTTGCTGCTATATGTCTGTGGTAGCATCATCCCAGTTTGTAGGCCTGGACATTTGTTATCATGTCTGCATTCTACTATACATGGCTCCCCCCCCCCCCCCCCCCCAGTTTGTAGGCCTGGACATTTGTTATCATGTCTGCATTCTACTATACATGGCTCCCCCCCCCCCCCCAGTTTGTAGGCCTGGACATTTGTTATCATGTCTGCATTCTACTATACATGGCTCCCCCCCCCCCCAGTTTGTAGGCCTGGACATTTGTTATCATGTCTGCATTCTACTATACATGCTCCCCCCCCCCCCCCCCCCCCCCAGTTTGTAGGCCTGGACATTTGTTATCATGTCTGCATTCTACTATACATGGCTCCCCCCCCCCAGTTTGTAGGCCTGGACATTTGTTATCATGTCTGCATTCTACTATACATGGCTCCCCCCCCCCCCCCAGTTTGTAGGCCTGGACATTTGTTATCATGTCTGCATTCTACTATACATGGCTCCCCCCCCCCCCCCCAGTTTGTAGGCCTGGACATTTGTTATCATGTCTGCATTCTACTATACATGGCTCCCCCCCCCCCCCCAGTTTGTAGGCCTGGACATTTGTTATCATGTCTGCATTCTACTATACATGGCTCCCCCCCCCCCCCCCAGTTTGTAGGCCTGGACATTTGTTATCATGTCTGCATTCTACTATACATGGCTTCCCCCCCCCCCCCCCCCCCCGCCCAGTTTGTAGGCCAGGACATTTGTTATCATGTCTGCATTCTTCTATACATGGCTCCCCCCCCCCCAGTTTTTAACGCCAGGACATTTGTTATCATGTCTGCATTCTACTATACATGGCTTCCCCCCCCCCCCCCCAGTTTGTAGGCCTGGACATTTGTTATCATGTCTGCATTCTACTATACATGGCTCCCCCCCCCCCCCCAGTTTGTAGGCCTGGACATTTGTTATCATGTCTGCATTCTACTATACATGGCTCCCCCCCCCCCCCCCCCCCCCCCAGTTTGTACGCCAGGACATTTGTTATCATGTCTGAATTCTACTATACATGGCTTCCCCCCCCCCCCCCCCCCCCCCCAGTTTGTAGGCCTGGACATTTGTTATCATGTCTGCATTCTACTATACATGGCTCCCCCCCCCCCCCCCCCCCCCCAGTTTGTAGGCCTGGACATTTGTTATCATGTCTGCATTCTACTATACATGGCTCCCCCCCCCCCCCCAGTTTGTACGCCAGGACATTTGTTATCATGTCTGCATTCTACTATACATGGCTTCCCCCCCCCCCCCCCCAGTTTTGTAGGCCTGGACATTTGTTATCATGTCTGCATTCTACTATACATGGCTTCCCCCCCCCCCCCCCCCCCCCCAGTTTGTAGGCCAGGACATTTGTTATCATGTCTGCATTCTACTATACATGGCTTCCCTCCCCCCCCCCCCCCCCAGTTTGTAGGCCAGGACATTTGTTATCATGTCTGCATTCTACTATACATGGCTCCCCCCCCCCCCCAGTTTGTACGCCAGGACATTTGTTATCATGTCTGCATTCTACTATAATGCTCCCCCCCCCCCCCCCCCAGTTTGTACGCCAGGACATTTGTTATCAATGTCTGCATTCTACTATACATGGCTCCCCCCCCCCCCCCAGTTTGTACGCCGGACATTTGTTATCAGTTCTTGCATTCTACTATACATGGCTTCCCCCCCCCCCCCCCCCCCACCAGTTTGGTAGGACCTGGACATTTGTTATCATGTCTGCATCACTACTACATGGCTCTCCCCCCCCCAAGTTTAGGCCTGGGACATTTGTTATCATGTCGTGCATTCACTAATAACATGGCTTCCCCCCCCCACCCCCAGTTTGTAGGCCTGGACCGATTTGTTTATCATGTCTGCATTCTACTAATACATGGCTCCACCCCCCCCAGTTTGTAGGCCCTGGACATTTGTTATCATGTCTGCATTCTACTATACATGGCTTCCCCCCCCCCCCCCCCCCCCAGTTGTAGGCCTGGACATTTGTTATCATGTCGGCATTCTACGTATACATGGCTTCCACCACCCCCCCCCCCCCCAAGTTTGTATGGGCCTGGACATTTGTTATCAATGGTCTGCATTCCTACCTAATACATTGGCTTCACCCCCCCCCCCCAGTTTGTAGGCCTGGACATTTGTTTAGCATGTCTGCATTCTACTATACATGGCTCCCCCCCCCCCCCCAGTTTGTAGGCCATGGACATTTGTTTATCATGTCTGCATTCTACTATACATGGCCTCCCCCCCCCCCCAGTTTGTAGGCCTGGACATTTGTTATCATGTCTGCATTCTACTATACTGGCTTCCCCCCCCCCCCCCCCCCCCAGTTTGTAGGCCTTGACATTTGTTTATCATGTCTGCATTCACCTATACATGGCTCCCCCCCCCCCCCCCCCCCCCCAGTTTGTAGGCCTGGACATTTGTTATCATTTCTGCATTCTACTATACATGGCTCCCCCCCCCCCCCCCCCAGTTTGTAGGGGCCTGGACATTTGTTATCATGTCTGCATTCTACTATACATGTCTCGTTTGTAGCCTGGACATTTGTTATCTGTCTGCATTCTACTATACATGGCTTCTCGCATCAGTTTGTAGCCATGACCTTTGTTATCATAGTCTGCATTCTACTATACATGGCGTCACAGTTTGTAGCCAGGTGCATTTGTTTATCATGTCTGCATTCTACTATACATGAGCTCTCGCCAGTTTGTACCAGGACATTTGTTATCATGTTCTGCCTTCTACTATGATGGCTAATGGCTCACAGTTTGTACGCCCGGAGGACATTGTTATCATGTCTGCTTCTACTGTCCATGCTCAGTTTGTACGCCAGGACATTTGTTATCATGTCTGCATTCTACTATACATTGCTCAGTTTGTAGGCCTGGACATTTGTTATCATGTCTGCATTCTACTACACATGGCTCTACTCTGTTTGTAGGCCTGGACATTGTTATCATGTCTGCAGTTCTACTATACATGGCTTTCCACAGTTTGTCGCCTGTGCACATTTGTTATCATGTCGGCATTTCTACTATACTGCTCGACAGTTTGTGGCCAGGACATTTGTTATCATGTCTGCATTCTACTATACGTGGCCTCAGTTTGTAGCCTGGACATTTGTGTTTATCATGTCTGCAGTCTACTATACATGGCTTCAGTTTGTAGGCCTTGACATTTGTTATCATGTCTGCATTCACTATACATGGCTCAGTTTGTAGGCCTGGACATTTGTTATCATGTCTGCATTCTACTATACATGGCTCATTTTGTAGGCCTGGACATTTGTTATCATGTCTGCATTCTACTATACATGGCTCCCCAGTTTGTAGCCTGGACATTTGTTATCATGTCCTGCATTCTACTATACATGCTTTCCGTTTGTAGCCTGGACATTTGTTATCATGTCTGCATTCTACTATACATGCTCGTTTGAGGCCTGACATTGTTACATTCTCATCTACTATACATGATTTCAGTTTGTAGGCCTGGACATTTGTTATCATGTCTGCATTCTACTATACCGTCTCAGTTTGTAGCCTGGACATTTGTTATCATGTCTGCATTCTACTATACATGGCTTTCGCCAGTTTGTAGGCCTGGACATTGTTATCATGTCTGCATTCTACTATACATGGCTTCCCGCCCAGTTATAGACCCGGACATTGTGTTATCATATCTGTATTCTCTTATACATGGCTTTCCCCCATTTATAGACCCGGACATTGTTATCATGTCTGCATTCTACTATACATGGCTTTTCCCCCAGTTTATAGACCCGACATTTGTTATCATGTCTGCATTCTACTATACATGGCTTCAGTTTGTAGGCCAGGACATTTGTTATCATGTCTGCATTCTACTATACATGGCTCAGTTTGTACGCCGGCATTTGTTATCATGTCTGCATTCTACTATACTGGCTCATTTGTAGCCTGACATTTGTTATCATGTCTGCATCTACTATACATGGCTTCCAGTTGTGCCTGGACATTTGTTATAATGTCTGCATTCTACTACACATGGCTCAGTTTGTAGGCCTGGACATTTGTTATCATGTCTGCATCTACTATACTGGCTTTCAGTTGGTAGGCCTGACATTTGTTATCATGTCTGCATTCTACTATACATGGCTCAGTTTTGTAGGCCTGGACATTTGTTATCATGTCTGCATTCTACTATACATGGCTCAATTTGTAGCTGGACATTTGTTACTCATGTCTGCATTCTCTATACATGGCTCAATTTGTAGGCCTGGACTTTGTTATCATGTCTGCATTCTACTATCATGGCTCCCCAGTTTGTAGGCCTGGACATTTGTTATCATGTCTGCATTCTACTATACATGGCTCAGTTTGTAGGCCTGGACATTTGTTATCATGTCTGCATTCTACTATACATGGCTCAGTTTGTACGCCAGGACATTTGTTATCATGTCGCATTCTACTATAATGGCTCAGTTTTGTACGCCAGGACATTTGTTATCATGTCTGCATTCTACTATACATGGCTCACAGTTTGTACGCCAGGACATTTGTTATCATGTCTGCATCTACTATACATGGCTCAGTTTGTAGGCCTGGACATTTGTTATCATGTCTGCATTCTACTACACATGGCTCTCAGTTTGTAGGCCTGGACATTTGTTATCATGTCTGCATCTACTATACATGCTTCAGTTTGTAGGCCTGGACATTTGTTTATCATGTCTGCATTCTACTATACTGGCTTTCCCCAGTTTGTAGGCCTGGACATTTGTTATCATGTCTGCATTCTACTATACTGGCTCAGTTTGTAGGCCAGTACATTTTTATCATGTCTGCATTCTACTATACATGGCTCCAGTTTGTAGGCCTGGACATTTGTTATCATGTCTGCATTCTACTATACATGGCTCAGTTTGTAGGCCTGGACATTTGTATCATGTCTGCATTCTACTATACATGGCTCAGTTTGTAGCCTGGACATTTGTTATCATGTCTGCATTCTACTATACATGGCTCATTTGTAGCCTGGACATTTGTTATCATGTCTGCATTCTACTATACATGGCTCTCAGTTTGTAGGCCTGGACATTTGTTATCATGTCTGCATTCTACTATACATGGCTTCCCCAGTTTGTAGGCCTGGACATTTGTTATCATGTCTGCATTCTACTATACATGGCTCTTTTGTAGGCCTGGACATTTGTTATCATGTCTGCATTCTACTATACATGACTTCGCTTGTAGGCCTGGACATTTGTTATCATGTCTGCATCTACTATACATGCTCAGTTTGTAGGCCTGGACATTTGTTATCATGTCTGCATTCTACTATACATGGCTTTCAGTTTGTAGGCCTGGACATTTTGTATCATGTCTGCATTCTACTATACATGGCTTCCCGCATTTTTATAGACCCGGACATTTGTTATCATATCTGTATTCTCTTATCATGGCTTTTCCCCCAGTTTTATAGACCCGGACATTTGTTATCATGTCTGCATTCTACTATACATGGCTTTTCCCCCAGTTTATAGACCCGGACATTTGTTTATCATGTCTGCATTCTACTATACATGGCTTCAGTTTGTAGGCCAGGAATTTGTTATCATGTCTGCATTCTACTATACATGGCTCAGTTTGTACCCAGGACATTTGTTATCATGTCTGCATTCTACTATACATGGCTCCAGTTTGTAGGCCTGGACATTTGTTATCATGTCTGCATTCTACTATACATGGCTCCCCCCCCCCCCCCCAGTTTGTAGGCCTGGACATTTGTTTATCATGTCTGCATTCTACTACACATGGCTTCCCCCCCCCCCCCCCCCCCCAGTTTGTAGGCCTGGACATTTGTTATCATGTCTGCATTCTACTATACATGGCTTTCCCCCCCCCCCCCCCCCAGTTTGTAGGCCTGGACATTTGTTATCATGTCTGCATTCTACTATACATGGCTCCCCCCCCCCCCCCAGTTTGTAGGCCAGGACATTTGTTATCATGTCTGCATTCTACTATACATGGCTCCCCCCCCCCCCCCACCAGTTTGTAGGCCTGGACATTGTTATCATGTCTGCATTCTACTATACATGGCTCCCCCCCCCCCCCCCAGTTTGTAGGCCTGACATTTGTTATCATGTCTGCATTCTACTATACATGGCTCCCCCCCCCCCCCCCCAGTTTGTAGGCCTGGACATTTGTTATCATGTCTGCATTCTACTATACATGGCTCCCCCCCCCCCAGTTTGTAGGCCTGGACATTTGTTATCATGTCTGCATTCTACTATACATGGGCTCCCCCCCCCCCAGTTTGTAGGCCTGGACATTTGTTATCATGTCTGCATTCTACTATACATGGCTTCCCCCCCCCCCCCCCCCAGTTTGTAGGCCTGGACATTTGTTATCATGTCTGCATTCTACTATACATGGCTTTCCCCCCCCCCCCCCCAGTTTGTAGGCCTGGACATTGTTATCATGTCTGCATTCTACTATACATGGCTTCCCCCCCCCCCCCCAGTTTGTAGGCCTGGACATTTGTTATCATGTCTGCATTCTACTATACATGGCTCCCCCCCCCCCCCCCCAGTTTGTAGGCCTGGACATTTGTTATCATGTCTGCATTCTACTATAACATGGCTTCCCCCCCCCCCCCCCCCCAGTTTGTAGGCCTGGACATTTGTTATCATGTCTGCATTCTACTATACATGGCTCCCCCCCCCCCCCCCCCAGTTTATAGACCCGGACATTGTTATCATATCTGTATTCTCTTATACATGGCTTTTCCCCCAGTTTATAGACCCGGACATTTGTTATCATGTCTGCATTCTACTATACATGGCTTTTCCCCCAGTTTATAGACCCGGACATTTGTTATCATGTCTGCATTCTACTATACATGGCTTTCCCCCCCCCCCCCCCCCCCCCCAGTTTATAGACCCGGACATTTGTTATCATATCTGTATTCTCTTATACATGGCTTTTCCCCAAGTCAGCATTTGTGGGCCACATTATGAGAAGACAAAAGCTAGAACACATTGTAACAAATGAAATGATACGCGGAAAAACAACGAGAAAATATTCTCGACAGTCTTGTGTCGTGGCACGGAAGGGTGCCAGGACACGAAATGATCCATGTCGTTGGAGATTGCAAGCAATGGAGAAGCATAATGGCTCACGCCAGTCGGCAGGACGCTTGGTGATGTCCCTTTCCCAACTATTATTCTTTCTTTTTCTTGCTGGTTGGGACTGAGTTGTTGCATTTTCTTTATAGGCCGTAGTAGTCAACCCCAGCATTTTGTTTGGCTGCTGGTGATTCATGGGCAACTTTACGTTCAGTAGTTTGCTATTGCTTTCTGAATGACCGGCACATATACCATTTTATAAAAGAAACAAAACAATGTAAACCGGTCTGCTGCAAAATCGCCACACCTGTGTTTCGAACGCGGGTATGGAGGATTACGATTGCGTCCGTTACCTCTTTGCTACGGAGCGGTCACTGGAACTCAGACCTCCACTATAATGATTCTTCTTATTCTTTCGTTCGCTAGAAACGTCTACTATAAAAACAGTGGTTAGGACTTGTTCCAACAGCTGCTTGTGAAATGATGTTGGCTGATACCTTACTTGATTATATTCACAACAATCAGTTGGGCAATACTGCAGAAGCTGGCTGACCGTCAATGAACTACCGCCATAGACACAGATCCAAGGGCACCTTAAACTGACTATGTGTGGGTGACAGGTTATCTCGTGAATGTTGCGTTGTACAAAGATCTGTAAGTCTACCAACTTGATGTGTATATTTGGAGCGAATTCCATCTCCATGACAGATTGTGCATTGAAGTTTTTAAGCGTCTGCACTGCACCGCGTTTCATCCACTTAGGAGACTTCAACATGAGTGAGAGCAGACAAGAGCTGTCAAATAGATAATTTTTTTTTTGACATGTCTAAAATATCGAAAGGAATGGGGAGCAGACAGGAACTGTCAATAAATAATCTTTTGTGACATGTCTAAAATATAGAAAGGAATGGGGAGCAGACAGGAACTGTCCAATAGATAATCTTATGTGTACCTGTGCGGGCTTGTTGGATTGCCGAAACTCCCGTCTATTCCACTATTCACATTGGACAGTGGGGAGCATTTTGTGTGATTTTCGCTGGCACGGGAATGGAGCATAATGTGGACGACTCATTGCCGTGAAGTTGGAACCTCGACTAACTAACTGACTGACTAATCTGTTGTGATATGTCTAAAATGCAGAAAGGAATGAGGAGCAGACAGGAACTGTCCAATAGGTAAACTTTTGTGATATGTCTAAAATGTAGAAAGGAATGGGGCGCAGACAGGAACTGTCCAGTAGATAATCGTTTGTGATATCTCTAAAAAAAATCGAAGGGAATGAGACATTTACTTCTATTTCAAATTGTAAAACTATATAAAGGATACCTTTAATCCAACGGACAATAATTCCTTTCAAATTAACTTCTGAAATGTGGCTGATTTGTTCACGGTATTATTAATTTGAGGCTGGGATGGGCCCTAATTATAACTTCTCTTATGAGGTTGAGCGGGGTGGTGGTAATAGAAAAATGACAATGACCAATGACCATACTTGAAGGCGTGTCGGGCGAATGCTGCTGGTCCTACATTTTTAAAGATTACACAACACTCCAGGGAATATATTAGAGTCACTCGAGGGATGATATTAGCGGCACTCGAGAAATGATATTAGCGGCACTAGAGGGGTGATATTAGCGGCACTAGAGGGGTGATATTAGCGGCACTCGAGAGATGATATTAGCGGCACTGGAGGGATGATGTTATCGACACTCGAGGGATGATATTAGCGGCACTCCAGGGATGATGTTAGAGGCACTCGAGGGGTGATATTAGCAGCACTCGAGGAATGATATTAGGGGAACTCGAGGGATGATGTTGATGGGACTCAAGTGATAATATTAGCGGCACTCGAGAGATGATATTAGCGGCACTCGAGGGATGATATTAGCGGCAATCGAGGGATGATATTAGCGGCAATCGAGGGATGATATTAGCGGCATTCGAGGGATGATATTAGAGGCACTCGAGGGATGATATTAGCGGCATTCGAGGGATGATATTAGAGGCACTCGAGGGATGATATTAGCGGAACTCGAGGGATGATATTAGCGGCATTCGAGGGATGATATTAGCGGCACCCGAGGGATGATATTAGCGGCACTCGAGGGATGATATTAGCGGCACTCGAGGGATGATATTAGCTGCACTCGAGGGATGATTTAGCGACACTCGAAGGATGATATTAGCGGCACTCGAGGGATGATATTAGCGGCACTCGAGGGATGATGTTAGCACACTCGAGGGATGATGTTAGCGACACTCGAGGGATGATGTTAGCGGCACCACGCCTGCCACCTTTACTTCCCAGGACGTACTTAGGATAGACTAGACTTATCTGAGAAACTAGGTCGATTGCAGCCAAGTAGGTAGGCAGGTAGGTAGGTAGGCAGACAGGTGGACAAGGTAGACAGATAGACAGACAGACAGATATACATGCAGACAGACGGGTTGGCAGAGCAGGCAGACAGGTTGGCAGGGAAGGCAGACAGGCTGACATACAAACAAGGTAGACTGATAGACAGTCAATCACACAGACAGAAAGACAAACAGATAACAGATAGACAATCAAGCAGACATACAGACAGAGTAAACTATGTGTTGAAAATTGAAATAATGGTGACGTAATGAATATTTATATATATATAAATATGTTGCAATATAAATATGAACACATATGTTTCAATGAAAATATGGACACATATGTTGCCATGAAAATATAAGGTTCAGGTCCTCTTCTCGGCAATATAAACTACATATTTCAGGGTACCACCATACCATCACCCCATTAATGTTCCTGATATCCTCACAAGCCAGTGGAACATCCTATCTATAAGATTCAGATCTCCCCACCCGTATGCAAACTTACAACAAACCGGGGATGGGGTGGGTGGAGTCAGGGAACTCTACTGTCTGATCAGGCATGACTCAAGGAATCGAACCCCAGCACGGTTTATTGATCTCAGTCAGTGTACATCTGACCTCATCATGGCGGCTCCGCCTGTCCGCGGTGAATCACATCTGAATCAGACTCCAGCCTGTATCGCGTTCCCATGCTGGCTGTATCGGGCCGGGCCCACAATATCCCGTGTCTGGGGGTTCACATATAGTCATTCTCTTGTATCCTGGAGACTTTGGAGGCTCTATGTTTCAGTTTACGTTGTAGAAGTGACATAGATGAGGGATATAAGAACTGAGAGATAGATCTAGAGTAATAAACACTATATACTGGGAGCAAGGGGTGGCAGTTACAATAAGAAGTAAACTGGGCTAGTATGAACAGATAATACAAGGAATAAGATAAACATGCTTCCATTCACCGAATCTCTTCTTGCTCTCTCGCTTGCGCTCGCTCTCTCTATCTCTGTGTGTTTGTTTCCTCTCCCTCCCCCTCTTTCTCTCTCCTCTCCTCTCTCTCTCTCTCTCTCTCTCTCTCTCTCTCTCTCTCTCTCTCTCTCTCTCTCCCTGTCTGTCTCTGAAGCAGCACACCAACCAAAGATCACAATCAATAACGAAAAGATTACAAATATCACAAACTGTGAATATCTTGGCTCCATAATCACCAACGGCGACTATTCAGCAGCTGTTAGGCGTGGGCTGGTTGCAGCAATACAGAGATTCAACAGTCTCAAGAATCTATGGCACTGCACCAGCAAACACATTAACATACAATGTATATTAGACCATGCATCTTCCCTATAGCAACATATGCACGTGAGTCATGGGCCGTTTCGTAATTATTAAAGAAGAAAATTGGATCCTTGAACTCAAAATGTGACGGTAAAATTCTTACAATATCCTGGACCAAGAAGATGGAAACTGCAGCTAGTCTACGAGACCTGAACATCAAAGAAGACTGTTAGAACAGTAGAGAGTATGCGATTGAGCAATAGAGAGAATCTGATAGAGCAGTAGAGAGTATGTGATGGAGCAGTAGAGAGTATTGATTGATTGATTGATTTAGGAATCGACATCACAGCATTCGGAGCATTCCCATAAGCGCTCCGTCCCCATCCTCAGAAGCCAGCGAAGAGTTCCAATCCCAATAGTACCAGTAGCAATGTGATTATATGTGCGTCTCGCCTTTCCTCTAAGCGTCGAGCATCGGCCAGATCCCATCGTCACTCCTCGCTGTCGCATTATTGCCAGACCATGGTGATCCATTTGCTCCTCCGAGGTGTACGCTTGCTCCCACAAGGCCGCAACCACGTCTGCCTTATCATGTATCAATACTCCACCAAGTTTTGCAGAGCCAGCCAATCTGTCTGCCTGTTCATTCCCCAGCACATCAGCATGCCCGGAGAAAAGATCCAGACGATGCTTACCACCCGTGACTTCGGAAGCGAAGCAAGCCACCCTGCACGAAGCTTGCCTGTCCTCACCCTACTCAGCATGCTTTCTGAGTCAGTTACAATCACGATGTGTGTGTGTGTGTGTGTGTGTGTGTGTGTGTGTGTGTGTGTGTACCGTATTCTCAATCCAGCTGAATGCTGCAATGACTACCTCCACCTTCATTCTTAAGCTAGATGTTGTGGCCATATGTCAGGCTCTCCTGTACCAAACGTCGACCATTAGCCTTTGCCAAGAACCCCCAGGCACTTCTATTACCTCTCAACACCGAACCATCTGTGTAGATAATCACATCACCCGAGCGAGCAATATCCTGAATTAGTTGCTGGATTTCCACTTCCGTGGCCCCTGCTTGCCACTCCCTGCACTCCCGGCTCAATGCGATTATAACTCTGCACAAGTCTGACTGCTCCGCTGGCACTCTGACCCCCTCCTCTCCTCGCCTAATGTTCTCCAAGATGCACACCTGTCTGATCGTATCCCCCGCCTGAGCCATTCGCTGACCCTTAACTGCGTCCAGCGCCTCATGCAACGGGTGATCTGTGTCAGCAACTACTCTGAGGTATGCCTTCGCCTGCATCACCTTGAGCCTACCAGCAACAGTCGGCAAACCAAGGATGTAACGCATACACACCGCTGGGGTGTCTCTGGTGCATCCCAGAATGACCCGCATAGTCTCGTTCTGTATGCGCTCCAATCTCACCAGCTGACTCTTTGAGACAGTGAGCAGTCCTAGTCCATAATCAATCTCTGAGAGGATCAAGCACGGACCCAGCACTAACTGTCTGCTGCTACAAATGACACTAGAGCACCGACCGCGCACTAAACTGTCTGCTGCTACAAATGACACTAGAGCACCGACCGGGCACTAACTGTCTGCTGCTACAAATGACACTAGAGCACCGACCGGGCACTAAACTGTCTGCTGCTACAAATGACACTAGAGCACCGACCGGGCACTAAACTGTCTGCTGCTACAAATGACACTAGAGCACCGACCGGGCACTAACTGTCTGCTGCTACAAATGACACTAGAGCACCGACCGGGCACTAAACTGTCTGCTGCTACAAATGACACTAGACACCGACGAGTGTGGGTCTTAAAGCTTGATAGTGTTATCAGTGTGCGCGTGCGCGCGTGTGTGTGAGGGGGGAGGGGGAGGGATAGGCGGCGTGGAAGAAAAACGATCAAGTCACCACGTATGTGTAAATGAACTTTAAGATGTGTTCTAATACTTCTTATAAAAGTTTCACTGTCGCTTGACGAAAACACCGGACATTAAATATGTATAGACGTGTGGTAAGCTGCCGTTATCATTGCTCGGCTCAATGGACAGGATTATGTGCGCGTGGCTAGGGATTGGTTGGGGCTATGAAAATCCTCTTGCTCATTGTTGAGAATCCACGCAGATTGAGTGGATCTCCAGTGTTTAAACTGACTTGAGTGTACAATTGTAACTGTTTTCTTCTGTTCGTGGTTTTGTTGTTGTTGTTGTTGTTGTTGTTGTTGTTGTTGTTGTTGTTGAGTAAAAGCCCAGTATGTTATTATAAAATACAATGGTTATATTTCATTTTTTTATTGTGTGAACGAAAAACCCGATATCTTAGTATGAAATACAAAGTGTACAGTAATGTTTAATAATGTACATATTGTAGTCAGTGGGAATAGTCTTAAACAAAGTGATTCGGTACAATTATCTCGGAACAGTCATAACGTATGATGGGAGATGTCTTGAAGAGATTAGAACAAGAATCGCCATGGGGAAGTAGCCTTTTGCTAGATGGAAAACATACTGACCAATAAAAAGATGTCAATTGCATCGGGAAAAAGAGTGTTGAGGTGCTACATAGAACCTGTAATTTTGAATGGATGTGAAGCGTGAACAATGAGCAGACAAGCTGAAAACCATCTGATGACTGGAAATGTGGTTTCTGAGGAGAATACAAAGAATACAATGGACAGACAGAAAAACCAATGAACAAGTTCTTTAAGAAACAAATGAAGATCGTAAACTGAATAGAGACGTAGATAGTCACAGTTATTTGGACACGTTATGAGAAGAAATAAATTGGAGAACTTGGTGACACCTGCCAAGATCAAAGAGAAGAGACCAAGGGGAAGGCAGAGAAGTAAATACCTGGATGGCTTGACCCCGCGGCATGGTCAATACAAGAACACGGAGCTGATCCACGACTCTGGTGATCGAGTGAGATGTCGAGACATGACCGCCCACGCTTACCGGCATGGCACATGATGATGATAATAGTAGTCAAGTAAACAAGGGTCCCTTTACTGGACCCAACGTGTATGATGTTAGACCAGTGATGCTAGACCAGTGATTCTCAGCCGATGGGGGATTTTAGGGTTTCCGGGGGGGGGGGGGGGGATGAAGATTATTTCAAGATCGCGTTAATACAAGAACCCATTACTTGATATTGTTGTTCCCTTCATACTTTACGGTTCTGTACGTCTCACCCTTCTAAAATTTATTTTATAAAGTAAGTAGACCCAGGTGGTTAGGTAGGAAATACGAAAGGGGGAGGGGAAATAGCGTTCTGAAAATATGGTGAAGAGGGGCACGGGCTAAAAAAGGCTGAGAACCACTGTGCTAGACCCATATTTGAATAGACCAATAGACACCCAGTGGGTGAGGAGGTCAGTGTTACACCGGCCATGTTTATTCCCCAAGATATTTCCTGATACCCATTGTAGAATACATCGACAAGGTCCATTAAAACCAAAAATCCGCTCGGATACGGGTAGCACTCGCGACCACTGAACCAGCACAAGCGCCGGTCACTACACCACCAGTGAGCATATCACATGTTGCTTGTGATTGGTCGGACCTTGCAATCAATCCAGGTGGATTTTCTCGGTAATTGTACGTTCTGTAGTTTGCCATTGCTTTCTGAGCGAGACGTCCGCGTTGAAACCCAGATAACCGAAGTGTGGAATTACCCCACTACCCCGCCGTCAGCGCATGGGAAGTATAAGCGCATGCTGGATAATCTGTCGTCCACGCTGATCTCTAACATACATATACTCGTATGAACATATCCTGTAACCACTTGCTGGTTGTGTCCTCTACAGTGAGACACTTGTATTGACATATTCTGTCATCACTTGCTGGTTGTGTCCTCTACAGTGAGACACTTGTATTAACATATTCTGTCACCATGGTTGTGTCCTCTACAGTCAGACACTTGTATCGACATATTCTGTCATCATGGTTGTGTCCTCTACAGTCAGACACTTGTATTAACATATTCTGTCATCACTTGCTGGTTGTGTCCTCTACAGTCAGACACTTGTATCGACATATTCTGTCATCATGGTTGTGTCCTCTACAGTCAGACACTTGTATTAACATATTCTGTCATCACTTGCTGGTTGTGTCCTCTACAGTCAGACACTTGTATTAACATATTCTGTCATCACTTGCTGGTTGTGTCATCTACAGTCAGACACTTGTATCGACATATTCTGTCATCATGGTTGTGTCCTCTACAGTCAGACACTTGTATTAACATATTCTGTCACCACTTGCTGGTTGTGTCCGCTACAGTCAGACACTTGTATTAACATATTCTGTCATCACTTGCTGGTTGTGTCCTCTACAGTCAGACACTTGTATTAACATATTCTGTCATCACTTGCTGGTTGTGTCCTCTACAGTCAGACACTTGTATTAACATATTCTGTCATCACTTGCTGGTTGTGTCCTCTACAGTCAGACACTTGTATTAACATATTCTGTCATCACTTGCTGGTTGTGTCCTCTACAGTCAGACACTTGTATTAACATATTCTGTCATCTCTTGCTGGTTGTGTCCTCTACAGTCAGACACTTGTATTAACATATTCTGTCATCACTTGCTGGTTGTGTCCTCTACAGTCAGACACTTGTATTAACATATTCTGTCACCACTTGCTGGTTGTGTCCTCTACAGTCAGACACTTGTATTAACATATTCTGTCATCACTTGCTGGTTGTGTCCTCTACAGTCAGACACTTGTATCGACATATTCTGTCATCATGGTTGTGTCCTCTACAGTCAGACACTTGTATTAACATAGTTCTGTCATCACTTGCTGGTTGTGTCCTCTACAGTCAGACACTTGTATTAACATATTCTGTCCATCACTTGCTGGTTGTGTCCCTCTACAGTCAGACACTTGTATCGACATATTCTGTCATTCATGGTTGTGTCCTCTACAGTCAGACACTTGTATTAACATATTCTGTCATCACTTGCTGGTTGTGTCCTCTACAGTCAGACACTTTGTATTAACATATTCTGTCACCACTTGCTGGTTGTGTCCTCTACAGTGAGACCACCTTGTATTAACATATTCTGTCACCATGGTTTATGTCCTCTACAGTCAGACACTTGTATCGACATATTCTGTCATCATGGTTGTGTCCTCTACAGTCAGACACTTGTATTAACATATCCTGTCACCACTTGCTGGTTGTGTCCTCTACAGTGAGACACTTGTATTAACATATTCTGTCACCACTTGCTGGTTGTGTCCTCTACAGTCAGACACTTGTATAAACATATTCTGTCACCACTTGCTGGTTGTGTCCTCTACAGTCAGACACTTGTATTAACATATTCTGTCACCACTTGCTGGTTGTGTCCTCTACAGTGAGACACTTGTATTAACATATTCTGTCACCACTTGCTGGTTGTGTCCTCTACAGTGAGACACTTGTATTGACATATTCTGTCACCATGGTTGTGTCCTCTACAGTGAGACACTTGTATTGACATATTCTGTCATCACTTTCTGGTTGTGTCCTCTACAGTGAGACACTTGTATTGACATATTCTGTCATCACTTTCTGGTTGTGTCCGCTACAGTCAGACACTTGTATTGACATATTCTGTCATCACTTGCTGGTTGTGTCCGCTACAGTGAGACACTTGTATTGACATATTCTGTCATCACTTGCTGGTTGTGTCCGCTACAGTGAGACACTTGTATTGACATATTCTGTCACCATGGTTGTGTCCGCTACAGTCAGACACTTGTATTGACATATTCTGTCACCATGGTTGTGTCCGCTACAGTCAGACACTTGTATTGACATATTCTGTCATCACTTGCTGGTTGTGTCCGCTACAGTGAGACACTTGTATTGACATATTCTGTCACCATGGTTGTGTCCTCTACAGTGAGACACTTGTATTGACATATTCTGTCATCACTTTCTGGTTGTGTCCGCTACAGTGAGACACTTGTATTGACATATTCTGTCACCATGGTTGTGTCCTCTACAGTGAGACACTTGTATTGACATAGTCTGTCATCACTTTCTGGTTGTGTCCGCTACAGTGAGACACTTGTATTGACATATTCTGTCACCACTTGCTGGTTGTGTCCTCTACAGTGAGACACTTGTATTAACATATTCTGTCACCACTTGCTGGTTGTGTCCTCTACAGTGAGACACTTGTATTGACATATTCTGTCACCATGGTTGTGTCCTCTACAGTGAGACACTTGTATTGACATATTCTGTCATCACTTTCTGGTTGTGTCCTCTACAGTGAGACACTTGTATTGACATATTCTGTCATCACTTTCTGGTTGTGTCCGCTACAGTCAGACACTTGTATTGACATATTCTGTCATCACTTGCTGGTTGTGTCCGCTACAGTGAGACACTTGTATTGACATATTCTGTCATCACTTGCTGGTTGTGTCCGCTACAGTGAGACACTTGTATTGACATATTCTGTCACCATGGTTGTGTCCGCTACAGTCAGACACTTGTATTGACATATTCTGTCACCATGGTTGTGTCCGCTACAGTCAGACACTTGTATTGACATATTCTGTCATCACTTGCTGGTTGTGTCCGCTACAGTGAGACACTTGTATTGACATATTCTGTCACCATGGTTGTGTCCTCTACAGTGAGACACTTGTATTGACATATTCTGTCATCACTTTCTGGTTGTGTCCGCTACAGTGAGACACTTGTATTGACATATTCTGTCACCATGGTTGTGTCCTCTACAGTGAGACACTTGTATTGACATAGTCTGTCATCACTTTCTGGTTGTGTCCGCTACAGTGAGACACTTGTATTGACATATTCTGTCACCATGGTTGTGTCCTCTACAGTGAGACACTTGTATTGACATAGTCTGTCATCACTTGCTGGTTGTGTCCGCTACAGTGAGACACTTGTATTGACATATTCTGTCATCACTTTCTGGTTGTGTCCGCTACAGTGAGACACTTGTATTGACATATTCTGTCATCACTTTCTGGTTGTGTCCGCTACAGTGAGACACTTGTATTGACATATTCTGTCATCACTTTCTGGTTGTGTCCGCTACAGTGAGACACTTGTATTGACATATTCTGTCACCATGGTTGTGTCCTCTACAGTGAGACACTTGTATTGACATATTCTGTCATCACTTTCTGGTTGTGTCCGCTACAGTGAGACACTTGTATTGACATATTCTGTCACCATGGTTGTGTCCTCTACAGTGAGACACTTGTATTGACATAGTCTGTCATCACTTTCTGGTTGTGTCCGCTACAGTGAGACACTTGTATTGACATATTCTGTCACCATGGTTGTGTCCTCTACAGTGAGACACTTGTATTGACATATTCTGTCATCACTTTCTGGTTGTGTCCTCTACAGTGAGACACTTGTATTGACATATTCTGTCATCACTTTCTGGTTGTGTCCGCTACAGTGAAACACTTGTATTGACATATTCTGTCACCATGGTTGTGTCCTCTACAGTGAGACACTTGTATTGACATATTCTGTCATCACTTTCTGGTTGTGTCCGCTACAGTGAGACACTTGTATTGACATATTCTGTCACCATGGTTGTGTCCTCTACAGTGAGACACTTGTATTGACATAGTCTGTCATCACTTTCTGGTTGTGTCCGCTACAGTGAGACACTTGTATTGACATATTCTGTCACCATGGTTGTGTCCTCTACAGTGAGACACTTGTATTGACATAGTCTGTCATCACTTTCTGGTTGTGTCCGCTACAGTGAGACACTTGTATTAACATATTCTGTCACCATGGTTGTGTCCGCTACAGTGAGACACTTGTATTGACATATTCTGTCACCATGGTTGTGTCCGCTACAGTCAGCCACACTTCTGCAATTGTCACCATCCGTTCATTCATTGATTCATTTATTCATCCACCCATTTACAAGTCCCACTATCCTTCCCTGTATCCATTTATTTATCCATTCAGCAATCTCAGCTTCCTGTATATCTGCCTGTACAACTGTCTGTCGGTCGACCTGTCTGTCTGGCTGGCCTGGTGGCTGCCTGTCTGCTTATCTGTTTGTCTGCCTATCAGTCTAATGCTCTCCTGTCGGCCCACTCGCCCGACAACCGCTCGGTTTGCCTGTCCACCCGCCTATCTGTCTGTCTGACACCATCGGGTATTTTGTATCACTAAAGTTTTAATTGCCATAAAAATCAACCAGACGAGATGTAAATGACCCCCTCCCCCACCCACCCCAGTATGTACTAATATGATCCTCCTGTCCCTGTGGTGATCTTTCCGCTCCCGACTTGAGAAGTCGGTTTTACCAGTGACGTCATGCACTGAGACAAGAAATCATTACACGGGACATCTTAGATGTCTTTCAAAGAAATACCAGCCACGGGAAGCCCTCGAGGCCGGTGAAATAACTTGAGAAATGAATTCCCAGATATTGATTGGCGCTTACTGAGGAGGGAACTGAGGTAACGGAGTGACTAGACGCCTGTCTCTCAGCCTCGTTGTCATGAGGTCGAATCTGTACTTTCGTGATGGGAAAATTGGCTGAGCTCTTATATCAACACAGAGACACAATGGATTGCTGGATATGTCGGCAAGTGAAGGCGGGACATTTGACTCTAACCTCACAACCCCTGGATTGTCTATTGGTTTATACAATATCAGTCTAGAACCATATTTCCACAATTGTAAACTGGTTGCTTGTTACTAAAGGCAGTAGAAGACACAAGCAGCCATCACAAGCAGGACCAGAAGAATGTCATGTTACTCAAGGTAGTGGAAGACACAAGCAATCATCACAAGCAGGACCAGACGAATGTCATGTTACTCAAGGCAGTGGAAGACACAAGCAGCCATCACAAGCAGGACCAGAAGAATGTCATGTTACTCAAAGCAGTGGAAGACACAAGCAATCATCACAAGCAGGACCAGACGAATGTCATGTTACTCAAGGCAGTGGAAGACACAAGCAATCATCACAAGCAGGACCAGACGAATGTCATGCTACTCAAGGCAGTGGAAGACACAAGCAATCATCACAAGCAGGACCAGACGAATGACATGTTACTCAAGGCAGTGGAAGACACAAGCAATCATCACAAGCAGGACCAGACGAATGTCATGCTACTCAAGGCAGTGGAAGACACAAGCAATCATCACAAGCACTACCAGACGAATGTCATGCTACTCAAGGCAGTGGAAGATACAAGCAATCATCACAAGCAGGACCAGACGAATGTCATGTTACTCAAGGCAGTGGAAGACACAAGCAATCATCACAAGCAGGACCAGACGAATGTCATGCTACTCAAGGCAGTGGAAGACACAAGCAATCATCACAAGCAGGACCAGAAGAATGTCATGTTACTCAAGGCAGTGGAAGACACAAGCAATCATCACAAGCAGGACCAGAAGAATGTCATGTTACTCAAGGCAGTGGAAGACACAAGCAATCATCACAAGCAGGACCAGACGAATGTCATGCTACTCAAGGCAGTGGAAGACACAAGCAATCATCACAAGCAGGACCAGACGAATGTCATGTTACTCAAAGCAGTGGAAGACACAAGCAATCATCACAAGCAGGACCAGACGAATGCTATATTAAAAATTGTAGGCACACTCGGATTCAAACTTGCCGCCCCCAAGCGACGACAGCGCCTCTCTGAAGGAACAAGTGTACATGGAGATGTGAACAGCGGGATGCCTGGCAACGGTGCCTTCATCAGCCTGGTCTAGCGCTGTCATGAACTCACAACCCGGGGCGAGTACAGAATGTATCCGGCCATCTTCCTCAGAACTTGAGGTCATAGAAACCAAGTCAAGACCACATTCATAACATTGTGTTCCCTTAGTGATTGTAAACACAGATGCCATAAATATTGCACGATTTATTGCCTGACACATTCGCTGCATCTTGTCAGATACATAGTGAAGAAAGACAACATAAACTAAAGTAATTACAACATTCCTTCAAGCTGAAATATAAAAGGGGCGTTCATTTGAAATCCGTTCGCGTAATTACGTACGTTGAACATGATCATGTCACAATCATGTGATAAGTACTGACCAATGAATAAAAGCGCACGTGCTTATCGTTCCATGATGCATAGGTTCTGTTTCTGACCGTTGAGAAAAAGGCCAGGTTGATCCAAAATCCGACCAAAGAAGCCCAAAGAGCGGTGATTCAGTTTCTTTCATTTGAAGGATGTCGACCAGTGGACAATCATCGAAGAATGCAGGCAGCGTACGGTAACAAATGTGTGTCGAAGACAACAGTGACAGACTGGACACGAATGTTTCGGAAAGGACGTCAGTTCACGACAGATCTTCGACGGCCGGGTCAAGCGCATATTGTTGCAACAGAAAAAAAAACCATCGCCAAAATTGATGCAGCAAATTGATGAACCGTTGTCGAAGCATACGTTCGCTAGCGAAAGAATTTTATGTACCAATTGGGACAATTCAAAAGGTCGTTCGTAAGAAACTGCAATATCGGAAGGTGCGTTCACAGTGGGTACCACGGATGTTGACCGACCACCATAAAGAGGAACGCATGGAATGGTGTTTGAACCACTTGCTGCGTTACAGAGTGGAGGGTGATACATTTCTCTTCCGCATAATGGCAGGCGATGAATTATGGTGTCACCACTTTGAGCCGAGCAGCAAAAGAGAGAGCATGCAATGGAAGCATGCTTCCATGATTTGGTGGATCACCAGAAGCCAAACAATTCAAGTTACAGGTTTCCACTAGTAAGGTTATGCTGAGCGCATTTTTTTTGGGACCATGAAGGGCTATTGCTGGCTGACTTTAAAGAACCTGGTGTCAACATCAACTCTACCTACTACTTGCAAACACTAGACAAGCTGCAAAAAGCCATCAAGAATAAACGACCCGGCATGCTTTCTCGCGGTGTGATTTTGTTGCACGATAATGCTCGTCCGTATGTCGCAAAGATTGTGCAGGAAGCATTAGCAAGGAAGAAGTCGAAAATTCTGCAACATTCAGTCTAGAGTCCTGATTTGTCACCATGTGATATTCATTTGTGCGGACCTCTAAAAAAACTCTCTAGGGACAACGATTTCACACAGATGCATGCGTAATGAACGCGGTAAACACTTGGTTCAGTGAGCAACCGCAATTCGTTTTTGCGGACGGCATTCGCCGCTACCTAAGCAATGGGATGCTTGCCTGAATGCCTATGGCGGCTGCTTCTGACCAACCCATGGTGCATAATTCATTCAAAATGAATGCTTTGGTTAATTCTACCACATCTGTTAATGTGTCTTTCAAGCTTTTGTAGTAAAGCCATTGGAACGGGTTTCATATGAACGTCCCCAATATATGACCACAACATACACATAATACTTTGGCTGAAATACTAAATTTGGCGGTTAGATGTGTACTGCAATTTTAAATAGCAGAAACACAAACGCTTTAGACGGTTGTGCTGGATCTAGTATATAACGAATATATAAAGAAGACGCATGATTGGTTGGCTGGTTTCATTGTGTACACGTCATCGTCATGCGACAGATTCTTTGATGTAGGTCATTCTCATCACGCCTGCCAATCAAATTCTCGGTCCTCTGTAATTCCCCTGGCTCGTGCATTTCCCTCCTAAAAACAAATCCCGTGACGGGAACTTTATGTGGGTATGTGAGGTTTAGGAGCTTGCTGTGGATATGTGAGGTTTAGCAGCTTGAGTGGGTATGCGAGGTTTAGGAGATTGCTGTGGGTATGTGAGGTTTAGGAGATTGCTGTGGGTATGTGAGGTTTAGGAGATTGCTGTGGGTATGTGAGGTTTAGGAGATTGCTGTGGGTATGCGAGGTTTAGGAGATTGCTGTGGGTATGCGAGGTTTAAGAGATTGCTGTGGGTATGTGAGGTTTAGGAGCTTGCTGTGGGTATGTGAGGTTTAGGAGATTGCTGTGGGTATGTGAGGTTTAGGAGATTGCTGTGGATATGCGAGGTTTAGGAGATTGCTGTGGGTATGCGAGGTTTAAGAGATTGCTGTGGGTATGTGAGGTTTAGGAGCTTGCTGTGGGTATGTGAATGTCTTGTGGTATCTTGTGTATAGTGCTGAAGAGCGCATACATCATCATTGTCTGGAGATATTAGACTTGCAGGGAATGACCAGAGGAAATGGCCGACATTCAGGTCTCCAAGGAAAGGTCAGACGGACACATAATTAGTGGGCTACTGGTATAATTAGTATTGGGACTCTTGGCTGGCCGTTGAAGATGTCTACGGAGCACGTATAGGAAAGTCTCGAGAGCACTGATGTCTGTTGTAGACTTAGCTAAACTCTGTTGAACATCCCCATGGGCGTTGATTACGGAGCCAAGATATTCACAGTTTGTGACGTTTTAACTTTCGTCATTGGTGTTTGGAATATTTGGTTGGCGTGTAATTTTGTCTGCAAACATTATTGTTATATTTTTTAAAGTTGAGAAAAAGAGAATTGATCTTTCTGTGTGTGTGTGTTTTTTTTTTTTGACAGGCAGAATACATTTTTCTAATCGCATTTCACCGTTTGAGTGGAGGACTCTACTCTTTGCATATTTGAGTTCTGGCACTGACTGTTCACCAGTGATGGGTGGATCAAATTTTCACCAGTCTCTCCCATTTTGTACATGCATTTTGAACAGGTACGAGGAGAGAATATATCCCTGCCTTACTCCTCTATACATCTCAAACCTGGTTGATGTGTCACCACAACTCTGGCAGATGCTGGTTGTTTATGATACAATATAAAAACACTCCACATGGAATTCACAACTCACAGTGTTGCTCCACGCACTTAACTCAGTAGCAGGGCGACGAAACCATGCAATACCAGTCCAGCATGAGGAAAATGCGTAAGCAAACGTTTTTACATGGGGTAGTGAGGAGCATTTGGATTGATTTTCACTGCAACAGGAACGGAGCATAGTGGAGCGACCCTTTGCATGAAGTTGGAAACGCGACTAACTAACTAACTAACTAACTAACTAACTAACTAACTAACTAACTAACTAACTAACTAACTAACTAACTAACTAGCTACCTATCCACCTACCCACCCACCTACCCACCCACCTACCCACCCAACCAACCAACCACCCACCCACCCACCCAACCAACTAACTAACTAACTACCTACCTACTACCTAACTACCTACCTACCTACCTACCTACCTAACGAACGATACAATGATATTTGTACACGTACTATACAGAAATATCAGTTGCCGGTGAATCCTTGAAGCCAGTGAAATAGTATGAGAAATACACTTAACAGCCAGTGATTGGCAAGCATTGAAGCACATGAAAGTAGTAGAGGTTAGGGGGCGCATTAAATAAAAGGAAAAAAAAATGAAAAGCTACGTGCGCAAACGTATTTTAAAATACTTTGTCTTCATAACACAATATTTTTTGAAAAAGGGAGAAGTTATGAATAAATGCCACAAACTAATCGCCTTCCAAAAGACTTGATATAGCCAGCAAGCGGTAACCGTCTTTGAAAAGCGAGTCGCCAGGGACTCTTTAGTTCATCTAAATGACAAAAGAAATCACGTCACATTTATTGATCGACGCTCCAGGAAGGGTTGGCTAACCGCGCATCGAAGTGCATCAGTTTCCCCAACATGGCGCTATCGTTATTTGGAGATCCCTGGTTCGTATCCAGGTATATCTACACTCATTGATTTGTCTGTTGTTTTGCGCGTCCTGTGATTTCTGTTTCTGTCCTATGTGTTATAGCAGTGTGTATGTGTTATAACATGTGAGTGTGTTATAATATGTGAATGTGTTATAATAGGCTGAATGTGTTATAATAGCGTGGATGTGTTATAACATGTGAATGTGCTATAACAGTGTGAATGTATTATAACACTGTAAATGTGTTATAACAGTGTGAATCAGTTTCTCTGACTTGATTTCTCGTGTCTTTCAAAAGGTCATATATCGGGACGCAGAGGTGTTTCCAAGGCACCAGGGCCAGGTTCTATACTGGCCAAGACCTACTAACACGTCCTAGTCGTGCGTCCTGGGCAACAGGTCCCTTCGGGGTCCTGGCTAACGTAGTACGATCGCTGATTCTTCCGAAGTCGGAGAGTATCTATCTGCCTGCACGGCGAGGAACCACCAGTCTGCACACCAATAAGCCAGACATGGGACAACGGATACTCACTCAAACCTCAGTCCGGTATGACATAACACTGATGTTGGACAACAGGATGTCTTCATCCGACATACGGGACTTCACGCTGGAGATCACAGCCAGCGAACGCAAGCAAGCAAGCATATATAGATGCACACTCTAATTGTCGATCACAGAATCTTATGGACAAACCCGGTGCAATGAAGTCGATCCTCTCGAGTTTAACAACCCCCAACCTTTTTATTAACCTTATGATAACTAACAGAGGTGTCTATTGGAAACAACAGTTGTGTAGAAGAGATATGACCGCTGAAACTGATAATTCCAATACCTAGCCTCATCATAACCTATCTCTTCACACCCGTAGATTAGTATCTATGTAGGGATTATCGTATTTAATATAACCGCTCACAGATGCCCGGTCGATAGCGTTGATTGTACCTGGGCCGTCGACTTTATAGATCGCCACACGATTACAATCTGGAAAATTCGATCCATTGTTTAAGAGGGAGATAAGCAGAGTGCATGTCGGGAACTATAGCTCAGCAGGAAGTGCACATTTCTTCGTGGGAAATATTCTTTTCTCGTTTCCTGTTTCTAATTTTGAAATTTGGCAGTGGGTAGCAAAAACGGTCTTTTGTATTTCCAACTGCGCAACGTGCTTAGGGTCCTCCCAACTTTTCGCCATTGTCTGAGACGTCTAGACGCCGGGCCCACTCCCCCAGCATCAAGGGACCTGCGACAAACTGGAATCTTATTTCTAACCATAAGTAGTACACACTGTCATTTCTGGGATTTTCGCACCGGAATGATGGGAGAATTCTGACTTTTAAACTTCCGGTACGAGGTGATGGCGGGGTAGCGGGATCGTTTCCTACAGCGTCAGTTTGACGTCAACGTTTATTTCTCGTTAGTTAGTTAGTCGCGGTTCCAACTTCATGGCAAAGGGTTGCCCCATAATGCTGCGTTCCTGTGCCAGTGAATATCACACAAAATACCCTCCTTCCCCCCTTTCCCACTGCTCCGTGTGAAAAGTGGAACAGACAGGAGTCTCGACAAACCAACAGCCCGCACCGTTATACTGTGCACAATGTTGCTGCTGGAATGCCAACAGACAAGTCTCGTTGGGAAAGCAATGGCGAACTAGTACACGTAAAAATAGAGTAGCAACTCAACCTGAAAGGGGGGGGGGGGCTGTGGTTGATCGCAAGGTGCAGCACATGTTTTACAATTTTGTGTATCAATAGTAGCGAGTATAGGCATCCAGCTCTGGTTGTATGTTTGTGGGAGCGATGATGATAATGCTGACGATGATGATGATGATGATGATGATGATGATGATGATGAAACGATGTGATCACAGTAGGTACAAGCCCGTCAGTGGTCATTCTCACCCAGCAGACGCCCATTGATGTGTAGATGTTGACCATCCCTCTTGTCAACTGTTGAATAATGTTTGTGCGGAAATTACTGGTTGATGATAGCCTATGGGACAACACACGTGCCATTTATGAACAATTGTTGCTAGCCACTGCTGTCTCCCCCCCCCCCTCTTTCCACACACACACACACGCACACACATACACACACACACACACACACGCACACACACATGTTCGTGATTAAATTCATGAATAATTGATGTTATCTGCTGCCACACACACACACACACACACACACACACACACACACACACACACACACACACACACACACATATATATATATATATATATATTTACACACACACACACACACACACACACACACACGCGCGCACGCACACACGGCGCTGATAAGATTCATGAATATTGCACACGCTGGACCGTCTTGTGTGTAGGCAGCAGTAACTGTGAGTGGAAGGTGTGTATGGGCGTTACAGGAGATTCAACAACAGATAAACCAAAGTAAACAGACAATAGCGAAACAGACAGACATATGACGTCAGCCATAGAACTCCCACGTTTACTACTTCGGGGTAGTGAACTGTTTGATATTGCTTCACTGATGCAGTGTCATCATCATCAAGTGCCCTGCCAGCTGGCGTAGGCGTTCATGGCTCTCCACAGATCTTAGACTTTTGTGTTCTGGATCAAATCTGCTGATAATATCCCTCCAAGCCACCGTCTCAATTCATCCAACATCATCATTAGTAACTGGATAGCTGTTTGGTGTCACCTGTGGCTCATGACTGTCCCTACCGGACGAGGATACCATAAGACAGCCATTAACGCCATTCACTAACTCTGAAATGTGTTGGGAAGATAATGTGGTGTTTCCCCTTGTCTTTCACATCCATATGGTGGTCTTTTGCCTCTGCCTTTAACAGTCATTTCACACTCTAAGGACAAGTGAATGCCCTGCTCTGATCAGCTGTAGTGTTTTCCACTTATTCCGGTGGATAATCGGTCCCCAGGATTGTGTTAGCCACACCGTGGTGTGTTTCCCCATTCTCTACCACTGGGAGGTGCAGTTGGGATTCTCCCTGCCTAAACGTATGGTCTATGATGGCCAACACTCCCCAGTACTTTTAGAGGACCCAGTGTAGAAGGATAATATACCATCGCATGTGACCTCCAATTTAGACAGAAGGGTGATATATCGCTATACTAGGGTCATTCTGTTATTTGTTTTGTTTCGTGGTATCTTCCGCAATTTTAATACTCAAGGAACGAAGATTTACATTATAATACTTGTTTATTTGACTGTGTACCACGCTTGGTCCAATCCTACGTTTTGTTCGTCACTGAATCAGTTAGATGTGGTTATATGAGAAACAATGAGGATAGTATTCATAAGCATCATCATGATTATGATCATCATCATTATCAACATCATCATCATCATTCGATTAATAATAATAGTAATAATCATCCGAATAATAATAATCATTATCATCAGCATGAGTAACAAGAACATGAGTGACTTCGCAGCCTTGATTTGGTGACGTAAATTACAAGTACCTCAGATGTCGGAGTAGGTTCACTTGATTTCGAGGGACAATGGTAATAAAGGAAAGCTAATATACACGCAAAAATCAATCCACTGTACTAGAAGTAGAAGCAGGTGTGTGGACTACGTTTGTGTTCAAAACAAGCAAACGTAAATCAGAATGAACATAATCTAATAGATGATACAGTCTTTTATAAATACAACTCTTACAATAAACATACATCTGATAGATGATACAGTCTTTTATAAATACAACTCTTAACAATGAACATACATCTGATAGATGATACAGTCTTTTATAAATACAACTCTTACAATGAACATACATCTGATAGATGATACAGTCTTTTATAAATACAACTCTTACAATGAACATACATCTGATAGATGATATAGTCTTTTATAAATACAACTCTTACAATGAACATACATCTGATAGATGATGCAGTCTTTTATAAATACAACTCTTACAGTGAACACATGCATCTGATAGATGATATAGTCTTTTATAAATACAACTCTTACAATGAATATACATCTGATAGATGATGCAGTCTTTTATAAATACAACTCTTACAGTGAACACATACATCTGATAGATGATACAGTCTTTTATAAATACAACTCTTACAATGAACACACATCTGAGAGATGATACAGTCTTTTATAAATACAACTCTTACAATGAACATACATCTGATAGATGATACAGTCTTTTATAAATACAACTCTTACAATGAACATACATCTGATAGATGATGCAGTCTTTTATAAATACAACTCTTACAGTGAACACATACATCTGATAGATGATATAGTCTTTTATAAATACAACTCTTACAATGAATATACATCTGATAGATGATACAGTCTTTTATAAATACAACTCTTACAATGAACATACATCTGATAGATGATATAGTCTTTTATAAATACAACTCTTACAATGAACATACATCTGATAGATGATGCAGTCTTTTATAAATACAACTCTTACAGTGAACACATGCATCTGATAGATGATATAGTCTTTTATAAATACAACTCTTACAATGAATATACATCTGATAGATGATGCAGTCTTTTATAAATACAACTCTTACAGTGAACACATACATCTGATAGATGATACAGTCTTTTATAAATACAACTCTTACACTGAACATACATCTGATAGATGATACAGTCTTTTATAAATACAACTCTTACAATGAACATACATCTGATAGATGATACAGTCTTTTATAAATACAACTCTTACAATGAACACACATCTGATAGATGATACAGTCTTTTATAAATACAACTCTTACAATGAACATACATCTGATAGATGATACAGTCTTTTATAAATACAACTCTTACAATGAACATACATCTGATAGATGATGCAGTCTTTTATAAATACAACTCTTACAGTGAACACATACATCTGATAGATGATATAGTCTTTTATAAATACAACTCTTACAATGAATATACATCTGATAGATGATACAGTCTTTTATAAATACAACTCTTACAATGAACATACATCTGATAGATGATACAGTCTTTTATAAATACAACTCTTACACTGAACATACATCTGATAGATGATACAGTCTTTTATAAATACAACTCTTACAATGAACATACATCTGATAGATGATACAGTCTTTTATAAATACAACTCTTACAATGAACACACATCTGATAGATGATACAGTCTTTTATAAATACAACTCTTACAATGAACATACATCTGATAGATGATACAGTCTTTTATAAATACAACTCTTACACTGAACATACATCTGATAGATGATACAGTCTTAGATAAATACAACTCTTGCAATGAACATACATCTGATAGATGATACAGTCTTTTATAAATACAACTCTTACAATGAACATACATCTGATAGACGATACAGTCATTTATAAATACAACTCTTACAATGAACATACATCTGATAGATGATACAGTCTTTTATAAATACAACTCTTACAATGAACATACATCTGATAGATGATACAGTCTTTTATAAATACAACTCTTACAATGAACATACATCTGATAGATGATACAGTCTTTTATAAATACAACTCTTACAATGAACATACATCTGATAGATGATACAGTCTTGTATAAATACAGCTCTTACAATGAACATACATCTGATAGACGATACAGTCATTTATAAATACAGCTCTTACAATGAACATACATCTGATAGACGATACAGTCATTTATAAATACAGCTCTTACAATGAACATACATCTGATAGACGATACAGTCATTTATAAATACAGCTCTTACAATGAACATACATCTGATAGATGATACAGTCTTTTATAAATACAGCTCTTACAATGAACATACATCCGATAGATGATACAGTCTTTTATAAATACAGCTCTTACAATGAACATACATCCGATAGATGATACAGTCTTTTATAAATACAGCTCTTACAATGAACATACATCCGATAGATGATACAGTCTTTTATAAATACATCTCTTACAATGAACATACATCTGATAGATGATACAGTCTTTTATAAATACAACTCTTACTATGAACATACATCTAATAGATGGTACAATCTTTTATAAATACAACTCTTACAATGAACATATTCGTTAATTTCCCCCACAAAACGTAGTTTGCACCCCATTCAACCATTTATATTTATGGGAGCATAAATAAAACCCCATAGTGCCTACTCCATTCAACCATTTATTTTTATGGGAGCATTGATAAAACCCCATAGTTTCCACTTCATGCAACACTTTATTTATATTTCTGGATTTCTAAAAATTGCTTTCTGAACGCTTTTGCCTTGACCACAAGTAGTCTCTGACTATGGAAGTCATGGCAGTAAGTAAAGCAATAACATGGCTCGAGACACAGGTAAGGCTGCTGTGGAGGGCGGGCAAGACATGGACCAGGCTGATATACTGAATGCTCTACGAGAAGTAAGAGGCTTGCGAGACCCAAGTGATGACTGTGAATCTACAATCAAGGTCAGGCTGGGAGAAAAGCAAGTTAAAAGAGGTGTGGCCAGACAAGAACACTATGCAGGAAGCCAAAGAAGATTAATAAACCAATACAGAACTGTGTTGTGAGCCGCTACACGCTGCGGGATTTACTGAGGAGGGGATCCGAGCACTTATGGACTGAATGGTTCGATGTGCAATAAGGAGGATCTGTCAACTAACTAACTAACTGAACGGCGGGCTCTCGTGCCATAATGAAAATCAACGCAAAAGCAAACTGTTGCCAAATCGCTTCGAAACTGGTATCTCCAGATTGAGAGGCGGCCTGGTGACCCCAACAGCACAGGAGTCCGCTGTGTTATATGTGTATAACATAGCTGTTATTATTGCAGTACAACTGTTACCGCAATACCTGTGTGACTCATTTAACCTGATAGATACGTTTTGATTATAATTGAGGTGTTTATGTTGTATGTTGCTTCTTTGTCCTGTGTAGCGTGTGTCTTCTCATGTCGCTTCTTTGTCCTGTGTATTGTGTGTCTTCTCATGTCGCTTCTTTGTCCTGTTTATTGTGTGTCTTCTCATGGTGTTTTTTGTCTTCTGCAGTGTGTATCTTCTCTTGTTGCTTTTTATTCTCTGCGGTGTGTATCTTCTGATGTTGTTTTTTGTTCTCTGCAACCTGTATCTTCTCATGTCGCTTCTGTCTCCTGTGTAATGTGTATATTCTCATGTCGCTTCTGTCTCCTGTGTAATGTGTATATTCTCATGTCGCTTCTGTCTCCTGTATATTGTCTATATTCTCATGTCCCTGTCTGTCCCCTGTCTATTGTGTATATGCTCATGTCCCTGTCTGTCCCCTGTCTATTGTCTATATTCTCATGTCGCTTCTGTCTCCTGTGTATTGTGTATATGCTCCTGTCCCTGTCTGTCTCCTGTCTATTGTGTATATGCTCATGTCCCTGTCTGTCCCCTGTCTATTGTGTATATGCTCATGTCCCTGTCTGTCCCCTGTCTATTGTCTATATTCTCATGTCGCTTCTGTCTCCTGTGTATTGTGTATATTCTCATGTCGCTATCTGTCTCCTGTCTATTGTGTATATGCTCCTGTCCCTGTCTGTTCCCTGTCTATTGTGTATATTCTCATGTCGCTGTCTGTCCCCTGTCTATTGTGTATATTCTCATGTCCCTGTCTGTCCCCTGTCTATTGTGTATATTCTCATGTCCCTGTCTGTCCCCTGTCTATTGTGTATATGCTCCTGTCCCTGTCTGTTCCCTGTCTATTGTGTATATTCTCATGTCCCTGTCTGTGTCCTGTGTATTGTGTATATGCTCATGTCCCTGTCTGTCCCCTGTCTATTGTGTATATTCTCATGTCCCTGTCTGTGTCCTGTGTATTGTGTATATTCTCATGTCCCTGTCTGTCCCCTGTCTATTGTGTATATGCTCCTGTCCCTGTCTGTTCCCTGTCTATTGTCTATATTCTCATGTCGCTGTCTGGCTCGGCGTTCTCGTTGTCTTATTACTGTACTCTGGCAACAGGTTTACAAGGCAAGAATATCGGCTTCATTGCACGAGGTTTGATCCCATATGGCTCAGTCTCATTCCGCAAGGCGAGCTGCCGAAAGCGTCGCCCAAAGCACGAACTCCGTAATTCCAGCGACGACCCCCAGGACTCTCTGAGAAAATTGCACTTGTAAACCAAACGTCGAAAGCCGGAATTAAACCACAACCTTCGGAGCTCGAAGCATTCAGCGGTATCACTTGGCCAGGGAAACTCCTGTTACCCTGGCAACGGGCGACATCTTTGAGAATTTCTGTTGCGCAGGGATAGTTGAACTTTTTTTATATTTTTTCATATGGGCGCGAAGGGGAAACCATCACATTAATCTTCTAAGAATACGTTGATGAGCAGCCACACAGGTAAATCCATGATGGAATGATGTTTACAAATCTACACACCTCGGACTCAACAAGTGGTATTTTGTTGGCCTGCGTCTTAGTACACTAGTTCCTTCAGCGAGACGCCGTCGTCCCGCCGAGGCGACAGGGTTCGAATCCCTGTCTGGTGGCTGTAGTTTTCCAGTTTATGTTGTCTAGTGCGTCCTCTAATCTCTACTTCCTCCTCTACGTATATGAATGCCAGTCAATACAAGAGTAAAAAGGTGGGGTTAAAAAACAAGGGGATCGACTTCATTGCATCGGGTTTGATCCCATATAGCTCAGTCCTCGCAGAACAACTAACGGCTTTCCATAAGCGTCACACAAGGAAGGGACTCCGCAGCTCCGACGACGACCCCCAGGGTCGTCCAACAACCTGCATTGGAGAACCAAATGACAGAGTCCATAAACTAATCCACAACCTGGGAGCCAAGATCATTTAAAATATCCACCTTTTGTGGATTTGAACACATGGCTAACAGGTCGGTAGACAAGCATATAGGTCACAGCGCTAATGTGGCCAACTCTTACATGAAACTTTCTTTACTTTTTAATTAAACCTATCCTACCTTGTGTTACGACGCCACAAATCGTTTCAACGATCTTTTTTCCATCCGAGTGTTTGTCCGTGTCTCAAACATTGATATTTATTGTCAACATTTCCCAAACCACTTCCTCAATCTAGCCAGCGCTGTATTCTTAAAAGGCCCATTATCCTTGTTTCTCGGGCACAAATCCCCAGGAATAATGTGACATCGTTTGAACCGCTAATTGTGGACATTTGTTGCATGCAAACATCTAGTATATCACCATACATATCGCAATCTGAGATTTTACCTGCAACTCATTCTTATCTGCCTCTCCTCAACTATGTTGATAACTCATTCTTATCTGCCTTCTCTCAACAATATTGATAAGGAGATTTATACATTCTTTTGAGTCCGTGCAATGCCTTTATCAACTGCTCGCTAGAAAGAAATACGCACAATTGATTGATGCCAAACAGAATTAGAAATGATCATTTCCCAGATTTCATATATTATTCTCTGCATTGAATGTAAAGCTAGGAGCATGTCCTTTTTTACGGGACGTAGAAATCTACCCCAGCATTTAAAGACTGTTTGTGATTTTCAATCAGATTTTTAAGTTCATTAATTTATTCATTTAGTAGCATGTCCTTTGCAGAACCTCGCTCCCATAACAACCTTCTGGAAAACCTCTCGATCATAAGTAAGATGTTCCGCTTCCGATACGCCCATCTGGAAATCACCCGCCACATCCTGCACCCATCTTCTCTTCGGCCTTTCTCTTCCTCTCTTCCCAGGCATATCCATCCATCATGTGTCATACCGGTAAGCGTGGGCGGTCATGATTCGCTTTTTCACTCGATCACCAAAATCGTGGATCAGCTCAGTATTCCTGTCTCGACCATGCCACGTGGCCAAGCCATCCAGGTATTTACTTCTCTGTATTCCCCGTGATCTCTTTCCCTCGATCTTGCCAGTTGTCACCAAGTTTTTCTATTTTATTTCTTCTCATAACATGCCCAAACAATCTTGACTGTATACGTCTAATTTCTCTAATTAGTATACTATTTTCAGTTGTTTCTTGGAGGACCTGTTCATTGGTCTTTCTGGCTGTCCATAGTATTCTTTGCATTCTTCTCAGAAACCACATTTCCACAGCCATCAAATGTTTTTCAGCTTGACTGCTCATTGTCCAAGTTTCACATCCATGCAAAAGTACAGGTTCTATGTAGCACCTCAACACTCTTTGTCTCGTCAGTATGTTTTTCATCTTGCTAAAGGCTACTTTCGCCATGGCGATTCTTGTTCTAATCTATTCAAGGCATCTCCATCACATGTTATTACTGTTCCTAGGTAACTGTACCGATACATTTGTTAAGAATATTCCCCTTTATTTGTATATTACATTGTGATATTTCATTCTTCGGAGTAATGACCATAATCTGTGTCCTTTTACAATTTAATTCTAACTCAAGTTGTTCACTATGTACAACAACCGCATCTACTAATTGTTGCAGATCCTGCTCATTGGCTGCAATCAATACTGTGCCATCTGCATATCTAATGTTATTGATGTTTCGTCCTCCGATGATGATTCCGTTAATATCTTGTACATTTCTGAAAATATTTTCACTGTATAGGGAAAAAAGATCTGGAGACATTAGACATCCCTGTCCCACACCTCTCTTAATAGTTCCAACTAATGGAAACAAGAAGACTCAACAAAAGAAATCCTGACAAATATGAAGAAATTCACTGGCAAATCAGAATATTATGTAGAGAACGAATGAACGAACGAACGAACGAACGAACGAACGAACGAACAGACTTTATTTTCAAAGGGTAACAAATTGGGTACGCAGGCCCGTCTTACATTCGGCCCTTCCAATCACTCATCTTTCGTTCATCAATAGTGCATAGGAAAAACATTGTCAAATGAATTTTGTAAACATAAACAATGCATATTACCATGTTATGAGACACATCCACCACCCACCCACACATCCCCCATTCACCCACACATCCCCCACCCAACCACACACACACACACACCCCAGGCACACATACATTCCCACACCCATCCACCACATCCCCACATCTACACATCTCCCCATCCACACACACTCCCACCAACCACACATCCCATCCACCCACACCCCAAGCATACATACATTTCCCAACACACACACATCTCCCCACCCACTCACATATCCTCCACCCGTACCATTACCCACCAACAATCACCCACCCACATATCCTCGTCCACCCACACACATCCAACCACCCAGCCAAACACACATCCCTCAACCACACATCCCCCCACACACACACACATCTCCCCGCCATCTCACATATCCCGCACCTACCCAAACACAAATTCCGCACCCACCCATATAATCTCCCATCTCCCCCAGCCCACTCACAGATCCCGAGCCCACCCATACAAACATCCCCCACCAACTCCTAACCTACACACACTCACCCACCCACATATCCTCTACCCATCCACACATCCTCCACCCACTCATCCCGCAACCAAACATCCCGCAACCAAACATCCCTTAACCACGCATCCCTTAACCACACAACCTTACCCATATACAATCACCCACTCACACATCCTCTACCTTTTGCCTCTAGAGAGGCAAAAGAAGCATGGCTTTAAAAAAAATTGCATAGAAATTGAAAAACAACACAACAGTCAAAATATCAAATCAATGCACAAGAGAATTCAGGAACTTACTAATATAAGAAAAAGTACATCAGCAGGCTGTCTAAAAACAAAAGATGGCAAACTCATAATAGAATAAGAACAGATTCTACATGAATGGTCAGAGTATGTGAAAAAAACTTTATAATGATAACAGAGATGAACAGTATACTATTCAAATTAATAATGAAGGACTGCCAATTTTGAAAATGGAGTTTCGGAATGTTCTTAAACATATGAAAACTGACAAGACCCCTTGTTCAAATAACATCACAACAGAGATGATTAATGGTTTAGAAGAATGTGGAATAGATCAAGTCACCAGACTGCTGAACACAGTATAATATATCGGAGATATACTTTCTGAATTATGTAATTTCTTGCAATCCCAAAGAAACCAGGAGCCTTGGAATGTGATCAACATCGAACAATTAGTATAATGAGACACACCACGAAGATTTTGCTACGAAATATCCTGCAAAGAGTGAGGAAGAAAATACAACCTGAAATAGGAGAAGAATAATGTGGGTTTGTAGAAGACAAGGGTACAGTAAATGCTGTGTATATGCTGCGAACAGTTATTGAACGTGCTATAGAAGTAAACAAGGATATACATCTTTGCTTTATTGACTACACAAAGGCTTTCGATACAGTTAGACATGTCAACATGGTAGATATGCTTGCATATCTACAAATTAATGGGAAGAACACTCAATCAATCAATCATGTGCCATGCCGGAAAGCGTGGGCGGTCATGATTCGCCATTGCACTCGATCACCAGAGTCGTGGATCAGCTCAGTGTTCCTGTCTCGTCCATGCCATGTGGCCAAGCCATCCAGGTATTTTCCTCTCGGTCTTCCTCTTGGTCTGTTCCCTTCGATCTTGCCAGCTGTCACTAAGTTCTCCAGTCCATTTCTTCTAGACTTATAAAAAACATATATTGGAAACAACAAGCTTCCATAAGGATTGATAATAAAGTGGATCTCAGAATATAGACTTTATAACACGACCAAGCACCACATCAGATCTCAGAATATAGATTTAGAACACGACCAAGCACCATATTAGTGGATCTCAGAATATAGACTTATAACACGACCAAGCACCCCATCAGTGGATCTCAGAATATAGACTTATAACACGACCAAGCACCCCATCAGTGGATCTCAGAATATAGACTTATAACACGACCAAGCACCTCATCAGTGGATCTCAGAATATAGACTTATAACACGACCAAGCACCCCATCAGTGGATCTCAGAATATAGACTTATAACACGACCAAGCACCCCATCAGTGGATCTCAGAATATAGACTTATAACACGACCATACACCTCATCAGTGGATCTCAGAATATAGACTTATAACACGACCAAGCACCTCATCAGTGGATCTCAGAATATAGACTTATAACACGACCAAGCACCTCATCAGTGGATCTCAGAATATAGACTTATAACACGACCAAGCACCCCATCAGTGGATCTCAGAATATAGACTTATAACACGACCAAGCACCTCATCAGTGGATCTCAGAATATAGACTTATAACACGACCAAGCACCTCATCAGTGGATCTCAGAATATAGACTTATAACACGACCAAGCACCCCATCAGTGGATCTCAGAATATAGACTTATAACACGACCAAGCACCTCATCAGTGGATCTCAGAATATAGACTTATAACACGACCAAGCACCTCATCAGTGGATCTCAGAATATAGACTTATAACACGACCAAGCACCTCATCAGTGGATCTCAGAATATAGACTTATAACACGACCAAGCACCCCATCAGTGGATCTCAGAATATAGACTTATAACACGACCAAGCACCCCATCAGTGGATCTCAGAATATAGACTGACATTAGAGGTTGCGATGAACGCTTCAGACTCAGAAAGTTAGGGTTCGATCTCAGCATTGGGTTGGGCATTTTATCCAAGAACCAGGTACCTAATGATTTCACTAGCTTCCCTGGTAACTTAGGCAGTGGGTCGGGTGCCTAGCCTTCTGAGATTAGGGCGAAAAACAGGTTGTCCCGTGTGCAAGGTATGCACGTTAAAAAATCTCACGGCAGTTGGAAATTTGCAAAGAGTAGGCCGTAAGACAACCGCCTGGCAAAATTGTTAGGAAAGAAACCCTACCTACGGGTAGATAAAACCCGTTACCGTGGATGGAATATTTCTAGAAGTATCAAACCATAGACAAATGTTACATGCCGAAGTCGGACACGCTGACCTGGGGGGGGGGGGGGTGCATAAATTGGTGTGACGCAAACCCCTAGACAGAACACCACAGAACAAGACAAAGGGGAGGGGGAGTGTGCAGCCTCCTTCGTTTTCATCCTCTATTCCCTCATCGGGACATAGGTCTTCCTCCGAATCACTCCCAGTCCTCCTATCCTAGGCTATCACATGCAGCTCCGGTCATGTCCTCCCTATATTATATATTTATGTTTGTGCTTCTCATCTCATCTCTCATCTCATCATGTTCTTCTTGTACCTTGCGGTGTCGAGGTGAAGTATAAACATCGTGAGAGTGCCCGATTATGGGCTTCATATATCGATATTCTCATGGACTCTGCTATTCCCTCCGTCCAAAGTTTACATTGTCGGCCTCTTCCTCTGTTTCCATCTGGTCTGTACATCATTGCTTGTTGTGGTATGCTGTTGACTGGTAACCTACTTGCATGGCCAAACCATTTGACTTGCTGCTTTCTAATAAAATCTAGTGCTGCTTTAACCCCCACTCTAGTCCTGATTTCTTCATGTCTGAACTTATCTCTTCTTGATACGTTGAGTATTCTTCTCGAGAACCTCATTTCTGTTGTTGTGATTTTTCTTTTCAATTTTTCTGTCATTGTCTAGATTTGTGCTACTCTTCAACGTGTTTTTAGATCTGCCTCTTTTTCTTGTGCCCTGTTGATTCCAGAGGAAGGCTGTCCTAGTTATACTATTCCAAGGTTTTCTCAATGTATGCTCTATCCAGCGTCCGCGTCTTTGTTTCATTGGTATTTGCCACGATCAGATTTTATCAACATTCTGTACAGATCGCAAACTTAGTGCCGCCGAGGGAAGTAATTTCGCTAGAGATGGAGAACGTCAACTGCCTTCCTCGTTCCTTCCTTCGTTCCTTCGTTCCTTCGTTCCTTCGTTCGTTCCTTCCTTCCTTCCTTCCTTCCTGCCTGCCTGCCTGCCTGCCTGCCTTCCTCGCCAATGTGTTCATCATTGTGTCCGTGTATGTAGCATCAAGCTGCCTGTAATACAAGCCAATGTGTTTATTATTGTGCACTCTGTAATGAATGATTGTATTATTGTTTCAGTTGCAGTACACTCACTAATAAATGTTTGTATTGTCGTTTTATTTGCTGTGCACTCTCTAATGAATGCTTGTATTCTTGTTTCAGTTGCTGTACACTCTCTAATGAATGATTGTATTCTTGTTTCAGTTGCTGTACACTCTCTAATGAATGATTGTATTGTGGTTTAAGTTGCTGTACACTCTCTAATGAATGATTGTATTGTTGTTTCAGTTGCTGTACACTCTCTAATGAATGTTTGTATTATTGTTTCAGTTGCTCTACACTCTCTAATGAATGATTGTATTCTTGTTTCAGTTGCTCTACGCTCTCTAATGAATGATTGTATTGTGGTTTCAGTTGCTGTACACTCTCTAATGAATGATTGTATTATTGTTTCAGTTGCTCTACACTCTCTAATGAATGATTGTATTATTGTTTCAGTTGCTGTACACTCTCTAATGAATGATTGTATTGTGGTTTCAGTTGCTCTACGCTCTCTAATGAATGATTGTATTGTGGTTTCAGTTGCTGTACACTCTCTAATGAATGATTGTATTATTGTTTCAGTTGCTCTACACTCTCTAATGAATGATTGTATTGTTGTTTCAGTTGCTGTACACTCTCTAATTAATGTTTGTATTGTTGTTTCAGTTGCTGTACAGTCTCTAATGAATGATTGTATTGTTGTTTCAGTTGCTGTACACTCTCTAATGAATGTTTGTATTATTGTTTCAGTTGCTGTACACTCTCTAATGAATGTTTGTATTATTGTTTCAGTTGCTGTACACTCTCTAATGAATGTTTGTATTATTGTTTCAGTTGCTGTACACTCTCTAATGAATGTTTGTATTATTGTTTCAGATGCTGTACATTCTCTAATGAATGTTTGTATTATTATGTCAGTTGCTGTACACTCTCTAATGAATGTTTGTATTATTGTTTCAGTTGCTGTACACTCTCTAATGAATGTTTGTATTATTGTTTCAGTTGCTGTACACTCTCTAATGAATGTTTGTATTATTGTTTCAGTTGCTGTACACTCTCTAATGAATGTTTGTATTGTTGTTTCAGTTGCAAGGGCAAGATGGAGCGTGCCATGAAATCAAACGTGGTCCAATACTGCATTATCGCCCTTGTCATAGCTGATTGCCTGATCATCGTCCTGGAGCTGCTCATCGATATGGATTTCATCCAATGTAAGGCTTCATCAACGACATCACGATCATCTTCATCATCACCACAACAACCACCATCATCACCACAACCGCCACCATAATCATCATCACCACCACCACCACCACCACCACCACCACCACCACCACCACCACCACCACCACCACCACCACCACCACCACCACCACCACCACCACCACCACCACCACCACCATCAGAATTATTGTCCTACATGTTCATCGATGTGGACTTCATTTATGTAAGGCTTCATCAACGACATCATCGTCAGCATCATCATCATCACTTCATCAGCATTATCATCACCATCATCACCACTAATATCATCACTACCAAAATAACCATCATTATCACCACCACCATCATCACCACCATCATCACCATCAGCATTATCATCACCATCAGCATTATCATCACCATCATCACCATCAGCATTATCATCACCATCATCAACATCAACATTATCACCATCAGCATTATCATGACCATCATCACCATCAGCATTATCACCACCATCATCACCATCAGCATTATCATCAACATCATCACCATCAGCATTATCACCACCGTCATCAGCATTATCATCAACATCATCACCATCAGCATTATCATCACCATCATCACCATCAGCATTATCACCACCATCATCACCATCAGCGTTATCATCAACATCATCACCATCATCACCATCAGCATTATCATCACCATCATCACCATCAGCATTATCACCACCATCATCAGCATTATCATCAACATCATCACCATCAGCATTATCATCACCATCATCACCATCAGCATTATCATCAACATCATCACCATCATCACCATCAGCATTATCACCACCATCATCAGCATTATCATCAACATCATCACCATCAGCATTATCATCACCATCACCACCATCAGCATTATCACCACCATCATCACCATCAGCGTTATCATCAACATCATCACCATCATCACCCTCAGCATTATCATCAACATCATCACCATCATCAACATCAGCATTATCACCACCATCATCAGCATTATCATCAACATCATCACTATCATCACCATCAGCAACATCATCACCATCAGCACCATCAGCATTATCATCACCATCATCACCATCAGCATTATCACCATCAGCATTATCATCACCATCATCACCATCAGCATTATCACCACCATCATCACCATCATCACCATCAGCATTATCATCACCATCATCACCATCAGCATTATCATCACCATCATCACCATCAGCATTATCACCACCATCATCACCATCATCACCATCAGCATTATCATCACCATCATCACCATCAGCATTATCACCACCATCATCACCATCAGCATTATCATCAACATCATCACCATCATCATCACCATCAGCATTATCACCATCAGCATTATCACCACCATCATCAGCATTATCATCAACATCATCACCATCAGCATTATCATCAACATCATCACCATCAGCATTATCATCAACATCATCACCACCATCATCACCATCAGCATTATCATCAACATCATCACCATCAGCATTATCATCACCATCACCACCATCAGCATTATCACCACCATCATCACCATCAGCGTTATCACTACAATCATCACCATCAGCATTATCACCATCACCATCACAACCATCATCATCACCATCATCACCATCAGCATTATCACCACCACCATCACAACCATCATCACCACCATCATCACCATCAGCATTATCACCACAATCATCATCCCTATTATCACCATCCGCATTATCACCACCATCAACACCACTATTATTATCACTACCACCATCACCATCGTCATCACGATCACCACTACCACGATCTCCATCATCATCAACACCATCATCAGCATTATCATCCAGAAGCTGCTCATTAATAAGAAATTCATCGTAGGGAAGGCTTCATCAACGACATCATCATCATCATCATCATCATCATCATCATCATCATCATCATCATCATCATCATCATCATCATCATCATCATCATCATCATCATCATCATCATCATCATCATCATCATCATCATCATCATCATAATCATCATCATCATCATCATCATCCTTTTCGTCTACATTGTCATCGTCATCATCATCACCATTAAGTTATTATCATCATTATCATTGTTATCACCATCATTGTTATCACCATCATTGTTATCACCATCATTGTTATCACTATCATTGTTATCACCATCATTGTTATCACCATCATTATCATTGTTATCATTGTTATCATCATCATTGTTATTGTTATCATTATCATTGTTATCACCATCATTATCATTATCATTGTTATCACCATCATTGTCATTGTTATCGTCATCACTAAACTAAGAGGAAGAGAAGTCATCATAGTCATCGCCATCATACTCATCAGCTTAATCATCATCGTCATTATTATCATCATTATTATCATATTCATAGTCATCATCATTATCACCACCACTACCATCATCACCCCACGACCGTCGTCACTGTCGTCTTTATGTATCTTAATGTACGAGATAAAAACAAAATCAAGGAACCTGCTATTAAACCAAACGGTATTCATTGAATTATGTGATCAGTGCCAAAACGGTCACCTTAACAAGGGCAGACCAAGGACTCAGCTCTAGGTCTTGAAGTGCTAGGTCAATATTTTAGACCAATCACCACTCGACGGGCTATATGTTTAGATAAATCAGCATTCGACGGGCTATGTGATTAGACCAATCAGCACTCGATGTGCGATATGTTTAGACCAGTCAGCACTCGATGTACGATATGTTTAGACCAATCAGCACTCGACGGGATATATGTTTAGACCAAACAGCACTCGATGTGCGATATGTTTAGACCAGTCAGCACTCGATGTACGATATGTTTAGACCAATCAGCACTCGACGGGATATATGTTTAGACCAAACAGCACTCGATGTGCGATATGTTTAGACCAGTCAGCACTCGATGTGCGATATGTTTAGTCCAATCAGCACTCGATGTGCGATATGTTTAGACCAATCAGCATTCGATGTGCGATATGGTCGATATCACACGGGCCGCCTTTATTTCCCAGAAATTGGATGGGTACCCGTTGTCATCTGGCTGGACCTGGGATCCCGGGTCAATTCTAAGAGAACGGTCTCCTCTCTATCATCTGGCATGCCCTGTAGGAGCTGCCCCGACCCTGGAACCAAGTCGTCACAAAACATCCCCTCCCCCCCCCAGAAGAATTTGTACACAGGACTAAGGGGTCACAGACTAAGCTGCCTCGTGCTCCCAAGGTTGTGTGTTTCCAGGGTACGTCATTCCGTTCACGAGTGCAGTTTTCTCAGGAGACTCCTGAGAGTCGTCGCTAGAGCTGCGGAGTTCGTGCTTTGTGCGAAGCTCTCGGCAGGCTACCCTGTGAAAACAGACCGAGCCATAAGGGATCAAACCCGATGCAATGAAGTCGATCTTCTTACGTCTTTAACTCCTTTACACTTGTTCTGTTCCATATTGTGCAGGTCACACATTCTTGCTGTTTCTGGTGTTAAATTGTCCATGTTTAACTGATTGAAAGTTGTTAGTATTGCATGTTGTGTAGTTCTCTATACAGAGATTTCGTTTTTTATTTTAAAATAAATATTCCTGAATCCTGCTTGTAAATCTCTATACAGGGATTTCGTTGTACCCGAATCCTGCTTGTAAATCTCTCTACAGGGATTTCGTTGTACCCGAATCCTGCTTGTAAATCTCTATACAGGGATTTCGTTTTACCGAATCCTGCTTGTAAATCTCTATACAGGGATTTCGTTGTACCCGAATCCTACTTGTAGTTCTCTATACATGGGGTTTGTTCTTGTGATATGTTGCTTAATTCTGCTTGGAGTTCTTTTTGCAGGGATTTTTTTTAGTGTGATATGTTACTGAATTCTGTTTGGAATTCTTTAGAATTACGTAACATTTAAGTTTCCCACTGTTTGTGTTCATTTACTAAGTCATTTATTTTAATACTGTTTTCATTTGTAGTCCATATTTCTTGCACTCTAGTATACGGCTGTTCATATTTCTTGCATTCTAGTATACCGTTCTTCATATTTCTGGCACTCTAATATACATTTGTTCATATTTCTAGCTCTTTAATATATGATTGTTCATATTTCTGGCACTCTAATGTACGGCTTATCATATTTCTGGCATTCTAGTTCAAAATGCTGTGTATCATGTTCTTTGGCTAATATTTCTTGCACTCCAGTACATCATAATCCGAAGACTTAAATTCCAATGCGGATATATTATTTCGCGCTTACTTGTTAAATGTCCAGGTTTCACAACAGTCTGTTGCCACAAGAAGTACACAAGCTCTCACGTCTATTACTGTCTATGACTGCCTTTGACTGTCTATAACCGTCGCTGTTGTATCTATTCCAATCCTTGCAGAGTGTAATTAGTTTTTTGTAGAGTCATCATGATCTTCTGGTAACGTCGACCATGACATTTCCATTGCCCATCAGCAGTGAACCTAGATATTTAATATTGATCAATTTTTGTAATATAAACGATGACGTTAAAGACATCCTAAATATAGCACAGGTTGAGATAGAGATACATGGCCACAGGACATTGGAGACACACTGAGTAGTACATTGGAGACACTATGAGGAGGACATTGGTCGAAGTCCACATAAAGGGGACAACAGGACATTGGAGACATCTGGAGTAGGACACTGGTTGAGGTGCACATAATGGTAACCACAGGACATTAGAGACACACTGAGTAGGACACTGGTTGTGGTTCACATAATGGTGACAACAGGACATTGGAGACATCTTGAGTAGAACATTGGTTGAGGTCACCCGGTGGTGGACATAAAACATTGGAGACACATTGAGTAGAACATTGGTTGAGGTCCACAGAATGAAGACAACAGGGCATTCGAGACACTTTGAGTAGGACACAGGTTGAGGTCCTCATGACGGTGGACACAGGACATTGGAGACACCTAGAGTATGTCCCTGACTGAAGCTGGACAACCAGCACAGTACCCAGAGAGTGTTCGGCTGGTTGTGACTAACGGGGTCCAGCGCAGACCACGCTACAAGATTTGTTTTTACAGGACATCACTGTCAACACCATCATTTTACCGCTGTCGTTGATTTCTTGGCAAGATTACGCTCAGTAGTTTGCCATTGCTTTGCTACAAGATTACAACAATCAAATACCGGATACACTAAACCAGTAACACGATCTTAATGCAGCACCTGACCACGAGATTCAGACCGTGCCAGGCCACACAACACTGACCTATTGTGGCCTTTTACAGCTGCTGTTATGCTTCGTCCCTGAATGTTTGGCCTCTCGCCATTCTGCCTAATAGCCCAGCTCCACGCAGCGATAATTACATCCGTGTATTATATAATTGCTGCCATGTTTTCTAATCATTACTCCGTTTGTTATTCGTCCAATCCAGAATCATTTTCCCTATTATTACTAAGTGCTGGCCAAACAACACACGAAGGCAATGATTGGCTGTCTGAAAAGGGTGATGAAAACGTTGGGCCAATAAGAGTTTAGAGTAGTAAGAAAGTTAGGGTGATGGTGCTGAATTATAGGTTCCATCAAACGTTACTTGTAGATGGATTGTCGCACTTGAATCATGCCAGTAATAAATCGTTCATTCAATCAGCTAATCAATAAGTCGATCAGCTGGGAGATCTGGCGCGGACAAAGTCATCATCGTCAATCACTGCAAACAAAAAACATAGAAATGAACTTGAGACAACAATACAACGTGTAGGGTGGCCGGGAGCGTAAACAGTCGTTCCAGGTAATTGATTGTCGATATTGTACAGTATATATCATAGCAAAAAAACGGAATGGGGCAGGCAGACTCGTAAGACAGACATATGTTGAGGATAGACAGACTGACAAGTAGAACTGATTGACACATGATGGACAGTTAGACAGTCAGACACATTGAATACGTAGAAAAACAGACAGACAGACAGACAGACAGGCAGACAGACATAGAGACATGCAGCAGACAAACAGGCAGATAGACAGACATAGAGACAGGCAGACAAACACAGGGGCTCACTGACAGCTGTCTGTCCCCAAGCAGTGTTCCACTACGGTTCTGTGATATGATAGAACCATCACATCCTGTAGACCTGAATTCACGTTGGAATAGGGGTCCAGTTGTCCCCTCACTTTAGCTGGCGTCGAACCCTCGTGCGATCGAGCTCATGCCCTCCAAAGCGTACTTCCCTAGCTATACCACTAACAGTGACTAGATTAGGTAAAATATGTGGTTCGTACTCAGTTAGAATATTTGTACAAGTCACTTCTATTAATCTGTGAGTTAACATTGCTGGGACTTTCGATGTTAAGAGGGGCTGAACCAGCGTGTTTTAAATTACTGTTATCGAATGTGATCATAAGAAAAGCGGTTCTTGAGCTCATTTAGATAGGGAGCATATGTTGGGACTCTTCCCCAGGATATGCTGGTGTGGTGGGAAATGATGGGAAATGAGCAGGTGGACAGACTGGCTGGGCTTGCACAGTTTGGTTGTGTACTGGTGCATAGTAATGACAGGGCCGTGCCGTGCTATGATACAGAGAGGTGGCCGCACCAGGCGACACCGTAAAGGGGCAGCGAAGGAGGGGCGTCATTTCGAAGACTTGCATCATTATGGGGCGGCGGCAGTGTTCCGAATAACGGTCCCAAATTATTTAGTGTAAAAAGTATCCCTTACAGGGCCTCATTAGGTGACGTTGTCGATCACTTCCGGTTCAGTGTGACGTGGACTGCTAGACCGATCGATGGATGCAATAAATGTCGTCGGAGTGTATATCTATTTCCACATATAATTGATAGGTATACACTCCGACGACAGTGAGGGCCCTGAGGGCCCAAAAACATTTATTGCATCCATCGATAGGTCTAGCCTTCCACGTCACATTGAACTGGAAGTGATCGACAACACATTCAATGCTCGTTCCGATATGTACAATTTTTTCACAAAGAACATGCTTTCGGACAGTATTTACTTTTGTGCCACAATTTCCACATATAACTGTCAAATATTATTGGTACATAATTCCATTTTCTCAGTTCTATATTTCAGTTCGTAGTGTTTAATATTTTTTAAAATTATATCACCTAATGAGGCCCCGTAAGGGATGCTTTTTACAATAAATAATGTGGGACCGTTATTCGGAAGAGAGCCAGTGGCGGCATTTCGAAGACTCGCATCATGCTAAGAAATTCTACCACACGGCCCTGGATAAGACAGAAGTGGGTTGGACCGTTTGTATCATGTGTATATTGTGGATGAACAGATAAACTATCATAGTCTAGAGAGACCAGAGGATTTTGCCGGCGATCAGTACTCCGAGGAAAGGTCAAACGGACACATTAACAGACTACAGCTTGTAACATTAGTAATTTGCCTCTTCGCTGGCTGTTGCAGATGAGGACGGAGCACGTATGAGAATGTCTCGAGTGATGTCATGTCGGTTCTTGACTCACAACTAACTGTCAATGGTCAGATGTCACATAGTATCCAGTCGCAGATTTGTATATCTCCCTCAACAGATTTTTGTTAACGTTGCATATCCTTTACAGGACGTTGTAATCAACACCAGCATTTTACTGCCGTTGTTGATGTCTCGGCAAGTTTTACGTTCAGTAGTTTGCCATACCAACACGCTAAAACTAGCGCGACACGGTCTGCTGCCAAATGGGTCACCGCTGTGTTTCGAACACGGGCAAGCGGCACTACGAATCGTGTCCGCAACGCCATGGCCACGGAGTCCTCCCCCAACAGATTCACACTCTGTGTTTTATGAATGACAGGAACCCGAATCTCCCGACTTAAATACCAGTGTCAAGGCTAGCATGGCCGAATACACGAGCGCCCGCTCTTAAACTTCCGGTGTGCTGATGCCGAGGTAGTGGGTTCAACCCATAAGAAGTACCCCAGAAGTCGCGGTCGGTTTGCCCGATGGCGAGGGACACTGGAATAGGGAAAGCTAATCCACATGCAAAATAAGTCCAGTACACTAGAAATCGTAACATCTGTATGGACTACGCTTGAGTTGAAAGCAAACGAACGCAAAAATAAAAAAAAGAAGACCAGTGTTGCAACCATTCGGCCACCAGTAACAAGGGAAGAATAACATCGACAACATATAAACGCAACATAGTCTAGACAACATATACACGCAACATACGTCTAGACAACTCGACCCATAATTCGATTCCAGAAATATTATCGCTGGCGGTGGCATAAAATGTCATGTGGCACGGAAACTGGCTCCTCAGCTTGGAAACAACCCTCCACAGCGAATCAATGACACCACCGACTGCTGTACACACAACAACATCTAACCGAACACCATCTCTATAGAGATATAGATAGAGTACTATATATATATATATAACCTCAAGCTATTTGGATACTGTCTCAACACTATACACACAACTGCATCTATTTGAACACTATCTCAGCATTATACACACAACTGCATCTATTTGAACACTGTCTCGGTACTATACACACAACCACAAACTATTTTAACACTGTCTCAGCACTATACATACAACTAGAAGCTATTTGAACACTATCTCGGTACTATACATACAACTAAAGACAACTTATCACAAACATCAGAAAGAAGCAGTCATCATTTTTTGCCTCATTATGAGAAGACAACAACTGGAACATGTTGTGACAACCGGAAAGATTTGTGGAAAGAGAGATAGAGGAAGACATCGTGAGCAAATTATTAATAGAATATGGAGAATATTGTCCGAGGGCCGTGATGAGAGCGACCTTCTATATAGAACCTCTTACATGATGATGATGATGATAATGATGATGGTGATGACAGTGAAATACGTCACACCCACAACAATATCCCTTCAATGTTACAATATCACAACAATATCACAACAGTATCACAACAATATTACAACAGTATCACAACAATATCACAACAGTATCATACCAATATCACAACAATATTACAACAGTATCACAACAATATCACAATATTACAACAATATCAAAACATCACAACACTATCACAACAGTGTCACAACAATATCACAACAATATCCCAACAGTATCACAACAATATCACAACAGTATGACAACAATATTACAACAGTATCACAACAAAATCACAATGTCACAACAATATCACAAGAGTATCACAACAACATTGCGTGCACAATCACACCCACCCACATCAATATCACAACAGTATCACAACATTATCACAACAATATCACAACAATATCACAACAGTATCAAAACAGTACCACAACAATATCACAACAATATCACAACAGTATCACAACAGTATCAAAACAATATCACAACAATATCAACATTATCACAACAATATCACAACAATATTACAACAGTATCACAATATAACAACAATATCACAACAATATTACAACAATATCACAACAATGTTACAAGTATCACAACAGTATCACAACAGTGTCACAACAATATCACAACAATATCACAACAATATCACAATATTACAACAGTATCACACCAGTATCACAACAATATCACAACATTATCACAACAACATTACAAAAGTATCACAACAATATCACAATATACAACAATATCACAACAGTATCACAACATTATCACAACAGTATTACAACAATATCACAACATCACATCAGTATCACAACAATGTTACAAAAGTATCAAAAATATCACAACTGTATCAAAACAATATCACAACAATATCAACATTATCACAACAATATCACAACAGTATCACAACAATATCACAACAATATCAAAACAATATTACAACAGTATCACAAGAATATCACAACAATATCACAATATCACAATAATATTACAGCGGTATTACAACAATATCACAACAATATTACTTCAATATCACAGCAATATCACAACATCACAACAGTGTCACAACAATATCACAACAATATCACAACAATATCACAACAATATCACAACAATATTAAAACAGTATCACAACAGTATCACAACACTATCACAACAGTATCACAACAATATCAAAACAGTATCACAACAGTATCACAACAATATCACAATATCACAACAATATCACAACTGTGTCACAACAACATAGCATGCATAATCACATCCACCCACGTCAATATCACAACAATATCACAACATTATCATAACAATATCACAACAATATTACACCAGTATCACAACAGTAACACAACAATATCACAACAATATCACAACAGTATCACAATAATATCACAACAATATTACAACAGTACGACAACAGTATCACAACAATATCATAACATCACAACAGTATCTTAATAGTATTACAACAGTGTCACAACAGTATCACAACATTATCACAACAATATCACAACAATATCACAACAATATCAGAACATCACATCAGTATCACAACAGTATCACAACAGTGTCACAACAGTATTAGAACAATATCACAACAAGCAAGCATACTTTACATTATCTTACACTAGTGGTTATGCCCCAGGCCTCACGCTCCGAAGGTTATGGGTTCGATTCCGTCCTACGTCGTTCAGGTCACTAGTTCAATTTTCTCGGAGACTGAGGGTCGTCGCTGGAGCTACGGAGCTCGTGCTTTGTCCGTCGCTTTCGGCAGATTGCCCTGCGGAATGAGACAGAGCCATCTGGGATACACCCGGTGCAATGGAGTAGATCCGCTTGCCTAGTTAAACCCTTTATATTAGACCAGACAGCAGTCATTCATCAGTATAATGTCCTACCCATTATCATCCTTTCAATTATGTCCTAATGTCTCACAAAGGACACGATGACTGTCCCATCTTTGATGGGTCATTTTTTCTTTGTATGCTAGTTTTAATTCGGTGTTATAGTCTGGTGGTCAGCTATCCTCATGTGATTTCAGCCCTAAGTGGTAATAAGGAGACTATCCCAAAACTGTACCTGGGACTTGTCCTTTGTAGGACGTTCCATCAAATGGTTTTCTAGGCAATTTGTACATTCAGTGATTTCACCGGACAAGAATGAAGCAAAAAGCTTGCTGTAAGTTAACTTTTCGGGAACTCCCTCTAGATACAGGGCTGGATTATGTTAACAGTGAAATGGCTTCCGGTCCAATATGACGGATAGGCTGATTACCTGTGAAGGCTTCTGGAGTGTTTATGCTTCTGGCTATGGTTTACTTACACATTTTCCTCATTTTGGACTGGTAGTCCACGGTTCTGTCGAATGAATTCGTTGAGCGAGACCGTGAGATGTGGATTTCATATGGCATGCTTTCACATCTGTCCACAGTGGTTTATCTTGTGAAGGGCATGAAAAAATGCGACCGGCCAGTCGCTGAACTAGCTGGTTTTGTCTTTTTCTGTAATGTGTGTGAAACTGCTGTTTTTATAGTGACTGCCACTTTTATCGACGATGAACTGTAAGTTTAGTGGCGGACTGTTGCTTTAGCATTCTGGCAGCGGCCTTATGCTTGTATACCTGTGTGTGCTTTAGGCTTATCGGGACTGCTGTCTGTTCAACTTTTCACATGGGACAGTGAGGAGCTTTTTCTGTGATATTCAATGGCACAGGAACGGAGAATTATGGGGTGGGTCTTTGTCGTTAAGTTGGAACCGCGACTAACAACTAACGACAGTAAAATGCTTAAAATGGGTGTAGAAAACCATTCCCGCACAAGACTACTGTCATACGGTAGCTCAGTCATATCTGACTAAGAACTATAGAAATAATAACATTAAAAATACAATAGAAGCAATGACATTAGAAATACCATAGAAATAATGATCTTATAACTACCAGTAAAATAATGACATAATTACCATAGAAATAATACGTAACAATATAAATATCATAGAAATGATAGGTAGCATTAGAAATACCATAGAAATACCAGCGAAATAATCACAATAGAACTAGCATAGAAATAGTTAACGCGTTGGAATTCACAGCTAAGACTCAGATTCACAACAAAGAAACTAACTAATCAATTAATCAATCATTCAACCATCAGACCAGTCATCCAATTGATCAGCCAACCAGCAAGCCAATCAACCCAAATTACTCTCCCCTCGTCTGCACTAATTTATTTATATCATTTTGCTAATTATCATGATTACCAGCTGCGCAATCAGCGCGATCATCATCTAACCGCTCCAAGATTCCATGGCATCATAATCAACACCTGGCTGCTAGAAGTCAGCTAATGCAGGTCAAGTTTTGGCAGCTGCACCCCCGCGAGGGCAACAGGGCAGTTGTAACACAATCTTCCTTTCTAAGCAACACCGTCAATGTGTCGGAACAGAATGTTATCAACTCATACACAAGAAACAAGATCAACTGTCGCTACAGAGGTGAAATGCTGGCGATGGATGTTTATTGTAACAAGGAACGGCAAGGTCGAAACTTAATCATACAAAGAAACAAACTGGCATGGAAAAAAGAGACAAGAGTAAGTGGCCGCTACACGTATCGAAATAATCACCAGAACTCCGCAGAAAGCAGCATCACTTAGAATGGGAAAAACCGCTAATGGTTGTCAATGTACGATATGGATGGATACACCGCGCAGCGGAGGAATTGAAAATCCTTCTGTAAGAGGTATACCCCAGGGATAGATTTGCAGCGCACTGTAGAATTGTTAGTGCGTAGAGGAAAAAAGGAGACAGTATGAGTATGATGAAGATAAGAGATAACAGTAGCAACAGAGGGAGGAGAGGAGGAGGAAGAGTAAGGGGATAAGTAGGAGGAGGAGAGAAAAACAAAGGAAGACAAAGAGAAGGAAGAGGAAGAATAGCAGAGGGAACTGTATGAAACACATCACCTCGGTTTAGCAGCAGTGTGTGGAGTATCTTTGTGGCACCCACAAACGTCGAGCTATTTATTCGTAGTTCTACTCCACTCGTTATAAAGATTCAGTGAATCCCTCTGGTGGAATACTTTAATGGAATTGGTCAATGAAATCCATAAGTGCAATTTGGTTAGTGGAATTCTTTGTAGATAATTTTTGTGGAATCATTCAATGGATTTCATCTGCGGAATCCTTCCGTGATATCACTTACTCCATGCACAACAGATTAATTAGTTACATTTAATATCAATTACTCCATGCACAACAAATTAATTAGTTACAATTAGTATCAATGACCCCATGCACAACAGATAAATTAGTTACATTTAATATATTCTGGTTTGTCAACCGAAGTGATGACAAGTTTTCGTAGGAGCTATATTGATGTACGGAAGCGAATCGTGGATAATTAGCAGACACGTGAGGAATTATGTGAAGTGAGGATCAATGGACCATGTCCTGCCTCCCTGAGAAAGTTCAGAATGTCAGCCTGGTCCATCGCTCATCCGCTCCCTACTGTAGATAAACCCGCAAGCCTGACTGCTTCTTTCGTTTCCTCTTACACCCGCACGTCCTGGCACGAACAGTGGCACACATATATTTGTGAGTCTATGCGTCACTTAACAGCAGACTCTTGTACGATTTCCAGACAAGTTCTCATACAGTCAATCAGTGGATTCATTCATTCATTCATTCATTCATTCATTCATTCATTCATTCATTCATTCATTCATATCTTCTTTCATTCTCATCGTGTTCTGTTCTACCATGGGTGTTACTTTATAAACTTGTTTCATTTTCACATGATTCGGTGTTCATTGAGAACAATCAGTGGCTAATAGTTAGTTTTCCATGTATATTTTCCTGCAAAGTTTCCTGTTTAGTTGCTCTGTACAATCAAGTGACCACACAATACTATAATAGTCTCATTCCAAGGCATAACGTAAACGTAAGGTTTTATTTTGGCTTTCAAATCGTCCACCTCGAGATGGACCTTTGGCCATTGTTTGAATATAATGCTAGACACAGTAAACGATTAAATATATTAAACATTCCAAAGCCTAGGATTGACTTATACAAAACAAGCTTAACGTACTCTGCAGCTCAGCTGTGGAACAATCTTCCACATGAAATCAAAGACATCACCAATCCCTATACATATAATCGCAAATTATTTGAACACTATCTCAGTACGGATTCTCTTCCCCCTTAATATTAGAAGTAATAATAATAATAAAACCCTAGTATAACAGCCAGTCCCCTTTTGGCAGGCCAGTATATTCCACATAGCTAATAACAAGGGCCACACCAGTTATTACTATTGCTGGGTCATATAGCATTGATTTTCCATTTTCCACATGCCTTTATAATGCATATCTTTTATATTGTTGCTGTTTTCAGTTAGGCTTGAATGATGTGTGAATGGTATAATGTATGAAAGAGAGTGAAAAAGGGCAGAATGTTATGCGTGCCCAATTCTTAACCATTTCAAAATAAAGTTTTGTTGTTGTTGTTGTTGTTGTTGTTGTTGTTAGATGCCTTACGATCTACTTAGCCTTCCCTCTTTTACCTTGTATGTAGATGCAGCATATATATTGTATAGTCTTTCCTCTTCTACCCTGGTATGTAGATGCGTACCTCGTGATGTTAAGATAGCCTTCTTCTTATAATCTCTGTTCCAAGGGTACCCTATCTCACCTTCTGATCTCCCAATGGAACATAAGCTGACAACCAACTCACGCCAGGCCATTTGTATATTTTTGCATGACTGGTTACGTTGCAGCGAAAGTTGTATAAAGTGTAACTTAGCCTGCCTGAGTCCGATTCCTGAGAAGAATACTCAATGTATCTAGAAGAGAGAAAATCAGAAATGAAGAAATCAGGACTAAACCAGGGGTTATAGCAGCGCTAGATTTTATTAGAAGGCAGCAAATTTGGCCATGTAACTAGATTACCAACTAACAGTATACCACAACAAGCAATGATGTACAGACCAAATGGAAGCAGAAGAAGAGGCCGACCACGGGAATAACAGCGTCCATGAAGCCCATAAACGGGCACTCTCCCGCTGTTTATACTTCACCTCGACACCACAAGGTATAGGGGGAACGTGATGATATGAGATGAGAAGAGTAGTCTGCCTTATGCCAACCCCCCTTGGTCGCCGCCTATGTCAAACATGGTCGGTTACAGTGTTAACATTGTTTGCGCTCCCCAGGTCCTCAGTAACGAAGGATCGTATATTTACATGAAACATTATGCGGAGGTCGACTCTACAATATTTACATACACCTAGATTAGTCTGTGTTATAACAACTAATATGCTTAATGCCTGTCTGTTCAGTTCCTGATTCGGACCCTCCAACGTCGCATCACAAAAACGGCGATTCTCACCCTGTCGCCTACGCCAGTCATAGCCTCAACAGCACCACACATCACCCCGAGCACGATGTGCCGTCTTTATACAACAGGTAACATGTAGTGTATAATTGTTTCGTCGATATCTGTGAGAGAAAATGCCACACCAATTTGTAAGCGCTCTGGGTGCTATAAATAGTCGACGTTTGCTATATTTGTGTACTGCCATGTCAAAGACAAGAGAAATCGTCGTTTAAATGACAACTTTCCGATTCTGTATTTATTCATAAAAAATACGATAAACTTTGACATTCGACGCTTCACGTTTGATGAGCTCTCCCATTTTCTTCCTGTGTCATGCCGACAGGCGAAGGCCAAGTTATATGTATAAACATCTCCAGGTTCTTGTTTTCCAGGATCAGGCGAACTGATTGTCTGGGTTTTCTCCGCTGGTTAGGATATTGGTGCACGATAAGGTGGATATCGTAAGGCCGTTTTGGGGTCGTGTGGAAGAACATATGGCCCATCATGGCCAGGATAGACTGGTGCTGCAGGGAGTGACCTGAGGGTCAGGGAGTGACCTGAGGGTCAGGGGAGTGACCTGAGGGTCTGGGAGTGACCTGAGGGTCTGGCCGACACTCGTTACTTCCAGGAAAGCCTAGACGGACACATACTGAGAGTAAACCTGGTACCATTAGATTTTGGACTCTTCACTGTATAGCATCATAAGTGTGACAAGAGGAGAAAGGAAAGCTAGTGAAATACCAGCAGTGATGGTTACATTAACACAGCAGGACCGATAGTTTGGTCATGTCAGACAAGTTTATCACAACACAACAACCCCACAGAGATTCTAGTTCGTATACAGCGGAAACAGTGAAATGATGCCTATGAGAATGTCTGTGTGTGTATGATGTGGCCATAATATGTACCCTAAATTGTTCACTTTAATAGATTGATTGCAGTTATAACTGTAATAAAACTGTATGTTGTCATATCATCAATGATAGATGTCTAGTCATACGAATAGGGTCCGGTGACAATAAGTCCAGAACCGCTCAAAACAAACTAATAACTTCATTAGCGTGTGTCTATCAGCGGGAAAGCGTGTAAGCCACACAGTGATTCAGTCTCTTCACGGAAGGGTGCTGTTTAAGTCTATGACGGGCACAAGTCGTGACTCCGCCGGATTTATGTTACGTCAGTTTGACATTGTATTGTTTAAGCACGCTCAGATATTAAGTAGATATTGTTCAATATCTACTATATTCTACATGCACCTTTACTCTACGTATATCTGTATTCTACAACCACATGTATTCTACAAATACCCGTACTCCAGAACTACCTGCATCTGCATACACCAGTATTTTACACATACCAGTATTCTATATATACCAATATTCCACATATACCAGTAATCCACATATACAAATATTCCACATAGACCAATATTCCACACATACCAGTATTCCACACATACCAGTATTCCACACATACTAATATTCCACACATACCAATATTCCACACATACCAGTATTCCACACATACCAATATTCCACACATACCAATATTCCACATAGACCAATATTCCACACATACTAATATTCCACACATACCAATATTCCACACATACCAGTATTCTACATATAACAATATTCCACATATATCAGTATTCCACATATACCAGTATTCTACATATTCTACATATACCAATATTCCACATATACCAGTATTCTACATATACCAATATTCCACACATACCAGTATTCTACATATAACAATATTCCACATATACCAGTATTCCACATATACCAGTATTCTACATATTCTACATATACCAATATTCCACATATACCAGTATTCCACATATATCAATATTCCACATATAACAATATTCCACATATACCAGTATTCTACATATACCAGTATTCCACATATACCAGTATTCCACATATATCAATATTCCACATATATCAATATTCCACATATAACAATATTCCACATATACCAGTATTCCACATATACCAGTATTCTACATATTCCACATATACCAATATTCCACATATACCAGTATTCTACATATTCCACATATACCAATATTCCACATATACCAGTATTCCACATATATCAATATTCCACATATAACAATATTCCACATAAACCAGTATTCCACATATACCAGTATTCCACATATAACAGTATTCCACATATACCAGTATTCTACATATATCAATATTCCAAATTTACCAATGTTCCACATATAACACTATTCCACATATACCAGTATTCCACTCATACCAATATTCCACACATAACAGTATTCCACAAATACCAGTATTCTACATATACCAGTATTCCACATACACCAGTATTCCACATATACCAGTATTCCACATATACCAGTATTCCACATATACCAGTATTCTACATATACCAGTTTTCCACATATACCAGTATTCCACATATAACAATATTCCACATATACCAGTATTCCACATATACCAGTATTCCACATATACCAGTATTCCACATATACCAGTATTCTACATATACCAGTATTCCACATATACCAGTATTCCACATATAACAATATTCCACATATACCAGTATTCCACATATACCAGTATTCCACAGATAACAATATTCCACATATACCAGTATTCTACATATACCAGTATTCCACATATACCAGTATTCCACATATACCAGTATTCTACATATACCAGTATTCCACATATACCAGTATTCCACATATAACAATATTCCACATATACCAGTATTCCACATATACCAGTATTCCACAGATAACAATATTCCACATATACCAGTATTCCACATATACCAGTATTCTACATATACCAGTATTCCACATATACCAGTATTCCACATATACCAGTATTCCACATATACCAGTATTCTACATATACCAGTATTCCACATATACCAGTATTCCACAGATAACAATATTCCACATATACCAGTATTCCACATATACCAGTATTCCACAGATAACAATATTCCACATATACCAGTATTCTACATATACCAGTATTCCACATATACCAGTATTCCACAGATAACAATATTCCACATATACCAGTATTCCACATATACCAGTATTCCACACATAACAATATTCCACATATACCAGTATTCCACAGATAACAATATTCCACATATACCAGTATTCTATATATACCAGTATTCTACATATACCAGTATTCCACATATACCAGTATTCCACACATAACAATATTCCACATATACCAGTATTCCACATATAACAATATTCCACATATACCAGTATTCCACATATACCAATATTCCACATATACCAGTATTCTACATATACCAGTATTCCACACATACCAGTATTCCACACATAACAATATTCCACATATTCCAGTATTCCACATATAACAATATTCCACATATACCAGTATTCCACATATAACAATATTCCACATATACCAGTATTCTATATATACCAGTATTCTACATATACCAGTATTCCACATATAACAATATTCCACATATACCAGTATTCCACACATAACAATATTCCACATATACCAGTATTCCACACATAACAATATTCCACATATACCAGTATTCCACACATAACAATATTCCACATATACCAGTATTCCACACATAACAATATTCCACATATACCAGTATTCCACACATAACAATATTCCACATATACCAGTATTCCACAGATAACAATATTCCACATATACCAGTATTCTATATATACCAGTATTCTACATATACCAGTATTCCACATATACCAGTATTCCACACATAACAATATTCCACATATACCAGTATTCCACATATAACAATATTCCACATATACTAGTATTCCACATATACCAATATTCCACATATACCAGTATTCTACATATACCAGTATTCCACACATACCAGTATTCCACACATAACAATATTCCACATATTCCAGTATTCCACATATAACAATATTCCACATATACCAGTATTCTACATATACCAGTATTCCACACATACCAGTATTCCACACATAACAATATTCCACATATTCCAGTATTCCACACATACCAGTATTCCACACATAACAATATTCCACATATACCAGTATTCCACAGATAACAATATTCCACATATTCCAGTATTCCACACATAAAAATATTCCACACATAACAATATTCCACATATACCAGTATTCCACATATAACAATATTCCACATATACCAGTATTCTACATATAACAATATTCCACACATAACAATATTCCACATAAACCAGTATTCTACATATACCAATATTCCACATATACCAGTATTCCACATTAATCAATATTCCACATATAACAATATTCCACATAAACCAGTATTCCACATATACCAGTATTCCACATATAACAGTATTCCACATATACCAGTATTCTACATATACCAATATTCCAAATTTACCAATGTTCCACATATAACACTATTCCACATATACCAGTATTCCACTCATACCAATATTCCACACATAACAGTATTCCACATATCCAAGTATTCCACACATAACAATATTCCACATATACCAGTATTCTACATATAACAATATTCCACACATACCAGTATTCCACATATATCAATATTCCACATATAACAATATTCCACATAAACCAGTATTCCACATATACCAGTATTCCACATATACCAGTATTCCACAGATAACAATATTCCACATATACCAGTATTCCACATATATCAATATTCCACATATAACAATATTCCACATAAACCAGTATTCCACATATACCAGTATTCCACATATAACAGTATTCCACATATACCAGTATTCCACTCATACCAATATTCCACATACACCAGTATTCCACATATAACAATGTTCCACAGATACCAGTATTCCACATACACCAGTATTCCACATACACCAGTATTCCACATACACCAGTATTCCACATACACCAGTATTCCACATATACTAGTATTCCACATATACCAGTGTTCCACATATACCAGTATTCCACACATAACACTATTCCACATATACCAGTATTCCACACATAACAATATTCCACATATACCAGTATTCCACACATAACAATATTCCACATATACCAGTATTCCACACATAACAATATTCCACATATACCAGTATTCTACATATAGCAATATTCCACATATACCAGTATTCCACATATACCACTATTCCACATATAACAATATTCCACATATACCAATATTCCACATATACCAGTATTCTACATAAACCTGTATTCCACATATACCAGTATTCCACATGTACCAATATTCCACAGATAACAGTATTCCACATATACCAGTATTCCACATATAACAGTATTCCACATATACCAGCATTCCACTCATACCAATATTCCACATACACCAGTATTCCACATATAACAATGTTCCACATATAACAATGTTCCACAGATACCAGTATTCCACATATACCAGTATTCCACATATACCAGTATTCCACATATAACAGTATTCCACATATACCAGTATTCCACTCATACCAATATTCCACATACACCAGTATTCCACATATAACAATGTTCCACAGATACCAGTATTCCACATATAACAATGTTCCACAGATACCAGTATTCCACAGATACCAGTATTCCACATATACCAGTATTCCACTCATACCAATATTCCACATACACCAGTATTCCACATATAACAATGTTCCACAGATACCAGTATTCCACAGATACCAGTATTCCACATATACCAGTATTCCACTCATACCAGTATTCCACATATGACAATATTCCACAGATACCAGTGCTCCACATACACCAGTATTCCACACATACCAGTATTCCACATATACCAGTATTCTACATATAACAGTATTCCACATATACCAGTATTCCACATATACCAGTATTCCACTCATACCAATATTCCACATATACTAGTATTCCACATATAACAGTATTCCACATATACCAGTATTCCACTCATACCAATATTCCACATACACCAGTATTCCACATATAACAATGTTCCACAGATACCAGTATTCCACACATAACAATATTCCACATATACCAGTATTCCACATATACCAGTATTCCACATATAACAGTATTCCACATATACCAGTATTCCACTTATACCAATATTCCACATACACCAGTATTCCACATATAACAATGTTCCACAGATACCAGTATTCCACATATAACAATGTTCCACAGATACCAGTATTCCACATATACCAGTATTCCACATATACCAGTATTCTACATATAACAATATTCCACACATACCAGTATTCCACATATACCAGTATTCTACATATAACAATATTCCACATATACCAGTGCTCCACATACACCAGTATTCCACACATACCAGTATTCCACATATACCAGTATTCTACATATAACAGTATTCCACATATACCAGTATTCCACATATACCAGTATTCCACTCATACCAATATTCCACATATACTAGTATTCCACATATAACAGTATTCCACATATACCAGTATTCCACTCATACCAATATTCCACATACACCAGTATTCCACATATAACAATGTTCCACAGATACCAGTATTCCACACATAACAATATTCCACATATACCAGTATTCCACATATAACAGTATTCCACATATAACAGTATTCCACATATACCAGTATTCCACTTATACCAATATTCCACATACACCAGTATTCCACATATAACAATGTTCCACAGATACCAGTATTCCACATATAACAATGTTCCACAGATACCAGTATTCCACATATACCAGTATTCCACATATACCAGTATTCTACATATAACAATATTCCACACATACCAGTATTCCACATATACCAGTATTCTACATATAACAATATTCCACATATACCAGTGCTCCACATACACCAGGATTCCACACATACCAGTATTCCACACATACCAGTATTCTACATATAACAATATTCCATATATACCACTATTCCACATATAACAATATTCCACACATACCAGTATTCCACATATACCAGTATTCCACATATACCAGTATTCCACAGATAACAATATTCCACATATACCAGTATTCCACATATACCAATATTCCACATATACCAATATTCCACATATAACAGTATTCCACATATAACAATATTCCACATATACCAATATTCCACATATAACAATATTCCACATATACCAGTATTCCACTTATACCAGTATTCTACATATACCAGTATTCCAATTATACCAGTATTCTACATATACCAGTATTCCACTAGGCTAGTTTGTTGTTGTTGCTGTTGTTATAGTTGTTGTTGTTGGCATTATATATATATATATATATATTATATATATATATATATATATATATATATAGAGAGAGAGAGAGAGAGAGAGAGAGAGAGAGAAAACGGACGAGGGAGAGAGAGAGAGAGAGAGAGAGAGAGAGAGAGAGAGAGAGAGAGAAAACGGACGAGGGAGAGAGAGAGAGAGAGAGAGAGAGAGAGAGAGAGAGAGAGAGAGAGAGAGAGAGAGAGAGAGAGAGAAACGAGACAAGAGAGAAAAAAGAGAAAGAGGAAGAGAGACAGAGAAAAAGAGAAAGAGGAAGTTAGACAGAGAAAAAGAGAAAGAGGAAGAGAGACAGAGAAAAAGAGAGAGAGAGTGCGAGAGAGAGTGTATGAGAAAATACATGGAGAGAAATATAACGTGAGCGAGAATTAAGCGCAGTTGTGCATCACATCATGAAAGAGTACGATGTTAGCTGATAATACAGTATTAGACAACAGGAACTGTATAGGACACTAGCCAAGGCACCTGATGATGATGATGGTAACGGACTTTCACAATCAAGATGTCCTTTCCTTTTCTGTGCCACCAAACCCTTTGTTTTTGTTTTCTTTTGTTCGCATATCCTTTACAGGACTTCGCTGTCAACATCAGCATTTTCAGCTGATTGTTGATTTCTTAGCAAGATTACGCTCACTAGTTTGCCATTGCTTTCTAAGCGGCCGGCTCACGTACCCCGTAAGTTACCGACGCAATAAGAACCGCTACCAATTCTCGCGCATGTCACGTTACTCACGAGAGTATACGGGATTACGGAGAAAGACGTTAAAACCCTAGACCAGGGAGACCGGCCCAAACACATTTGCTTTAATAAAATCTTACAATGATCGATACGACAGAGGTGCGCTACACTCAAGCCCAGGGTAACACATCGAAATCACCCTCATCAGTTCAAACTGTCCCCTTGACCACAGACACTCGAACCGTGACCTCGAACACGCTGGGTACTTAGACACGGATTGCACCAAGTATTCACGAATAAAGTGCGATGGGATGATTAATCGTATTAAGTGACTTCCCATATCCGCCATGGGATTATATATCGCTGAAATGTTGTCAGTGCTAAATGTTGTCTCGATTAAAATATCAATACGGTAGTCCCCCCCCCCCCCCCCCCCCCCCCCCCCCTAGCAACCTCCTTTCTGCTACCACATTAACAACCTTTATGTCATAACCGTGATGCATCCCTATTTCCCATGTTCCGCCTTCCATTTTTGTGCGGTTCAAACTTACTTTTTATTGGCACAGAATCGTTTAATGGGAATAACTAAATGTGATAATCGGAAGAAGATACATTCACGGACACTGACGATCTTGGGATGTTGTCAGAGCGGGTACTTTCTTTCCGTCTGTGGTAAACACACGGGTATCGACCGCATTGATACCTCATGTCACTTGTCCTGAATGCACAGTATTGATCTCAGGAATACAACCGCTAGAACCATGGCTAGGACGAAACTGCTAGTTAGTTGTTGTTGTTGTTGTTGTTATAGTTGTTGTTGTTGGTATTATAGCTGTGGTTATTATTGTTGTTATGTATGTTGTTATTATTATGTTGTTATATGTGTTGTTGTTATTATAGTTGTTATATGTGTTGTTGTTATTATTGTTGTTATATATGTTGTTGTTGTGGAGCCCCGTGGATTGGAGATGCTGACTCATTTACTTAAATAAATGTGCATTGCTAATGCAGAGGAATAAGCAGGAATGATGGTGATGATTTGGTTCTATCTGCACAGGGAAGCAATTCATTCATCCCGAGCTTGCTCGTCAGATCACAATCGATGGATACAAGACTTGGATGCTGATCGCATACCATTATCTTGGAGAGTTACTATGATTCTCTTGCAGCCTTGTATTGTGCAAAGTGTGCAGTTCTCGGCAGGAGCTTAATGTTAGTGGAGACCGTGGTCGATTGTCCCTTGGTTAGCCAGACGTGTATCTATCCAGGTTGTTCCACAGATTGTCCCTTGGTTAGCCAGACGTGTATCTATCCAGGTTGTTCCACAGATTGTCCCTTGGTTAGCCAGACGTGCATCTATCCAGGTTGCTCCACAGATTGGTACCTACCGAGGAAGTCTCACAGACTCGTCTCTGCTCAGGATGTCCCACAAACTAGTGTCTGCCCTGTAGGCTCCATAAACAAATGTCTGCCCAGGGTTCCCCCGTGTGGAAGTGAAAAGAGGTCTTGGTCAGATTTAACCTTGACCCTGGGTATCTTCTGATGCGGTGGAAGCGCTGTGGCCGTCTGACACTATAGTAAACTGTCAAAGAGCAGGGTGTTTATTCATTGTAAGGAAACAGTTCACGTGGGCTAAAATTGGCACACTAACCCGCCATCTTGAAATTATCTCTTGGCCAGCTAAGCTTGATGAGTGCAGCCGGAAGTAACGCTAGGGCTCCGGTAACTACGTCTTCGTTTCTGGTGTGCCTATACATTTAACTGATGCAGTGCCGAAGGATAATATATCGCAAAATGTGACCTCCAATTTGGACAGAAGGACGATATATCGCCATACTAGGGTCATCGTGTTAATTGTTTTGTTTCATGATATCCTCCGCAATTTTAATGCTCAGTGAACGGAAATTTACATTATAATATTTGTTCATTTGATTGTGTATCATTTCTGGTCCAGATCTACTTTTTTGTGTGTGGCACTGAATCAGTCAGTTTTCCCGCTATCTAGTTTGTCCTCCAAAGCTGTGGTAGCAACTGACACACCAACACAGCAGTTGAGTTCAAATCTCTAATTTACCAAGCGATAGTTTCATGCTCCTATAACCCCTGTATTAGAATCACCTCTATCTATTGTTTTTTTCCGTAATTAGAATCACCTCTATCTATTGTTTTTTTCCCGTAATTAGAATCACCTCTATCTATTGTTTTTTGGGTTTCCTTTTTTCGCGTTAGCTTGCTTTGAACCTAAGCGTAATCGATACACGTGCTACTACTCCCAGTACACAGGACTGAATTATGCTTGTGGATTAGCTATCCCTTTTACCAGTGTCCCTCGCCATCGAGCTAACCAACTCCGACTGCTGAGATACTTGTAATTTACGTCCCCAAGTCAAAGACGAAAAGCTAACATATTAGTCGAACAGACCAGTTTAGGGGTTAAACCACCTACATCGGCATCAGCACACCGATATTTTAATAGCTATTGTACTTATCAATTCTGCCATGCTGACCTACTATCTGTGATGTGATGTACCTTCTCTAAACTTGGCAAGTTATCCTAAATATGTGTCAGTCAACGCCCCTGAACACAATCATTGTCACAGGAATAGATAATGAAGACACAACTTTTCGCCACGAAAACGTTTGACACTTCTGGAAGAAGATACAGTTGTACTGTTTACTAGCACCCACGCAACTGATTTAGTGTGCTGATCTGAGGGTACATAGTTCATTTGTACCCTGCCAGTTGGCAGTACAGTGCTAGCCTGGAGGTAAATCGTTCACAAGTTCACCTCAGACGGCCGACTTTACAGTGCTCATCTGAGGGTACATAGGTCACTAGCACCCAGCCAGCTGATTTCACAATGCTGCCTGAAGCTAGATCCGAGAGATGTTGTCGCCCACCTGGGTTGAGAGACCCAGGACTACATATTTTGCTTTGTTTTAAGGAATCGTGGAGTTTTTTCTTGAATAATAATAATAATAATAATAATAATAATAATAATAATAATAATAATAATAATAATAATAATAATAATTATTATTATTATTATTATGTTGTTTGTCTATCAAGAATGATGATGACCATTCATTTCGTCCAGTGGGGTTGAAAGTATGGAGTCGTGAGTTCTAAGATGGCTGATAAGGCCTATTTTGGCTCGAAATGTGCTTTGACAATGTGGGCAAAGAATGCTTGACGTTCCAGGAGGAGGATCTCCTGCAGTGGTTTTTCTGTCCAGCCTTTTCTTCACAGCTCTTGCAGCCCTGTTTGCTTCACAAGTGACTACACTCTTGCGTAATGATGTACGCCACGAATTTCGGTCTTTGTCAGCAGTCTCTCAGGTGTGAAGGTGAATTTCAAAAGCTTTTAGTAAGATCTCTAGAGCGAGACTTTAAAGCGGTTCCTCTGGCCGTCTTGGGGGCGTTTACCACAACGCAGCTCGTTGTAAAATAATCGTTTAGGGAGTCTGTGATAATAATAATAATAATAATAATAATAATAATAATAATAATAAACGGCTCCGTGGCGAAGAATTTACGGACGCAGTTCGTAATCACGCATACCGCGTTCGAAACACAGCTGCGGATGATACCGCAGCAGACTGCCTCTCTTTGTTGTTCTTGAATGAATTGGTATGGGTGCTGGTCGTTCAGAAAGCAATGGCAAACTACAGAACGTCAAGACATGCCAAGACATCAACAACAGCAGTAAAATGCTGGTGTTGACAGCAATGTGTTGTAAATAGGATATACAACTAAAAATAGTAGTAATAATAATAATATTAGTATTAATAATAATAATAATAATAATAATAACAGCAATAATAATAATAATAACAATAATAATAACACAGTAACAGCAATAGTAGAAGTAGTAGCAGTAGTATCAGCAGACGCAGAAGTAGTCGTAGAAGTAATATTAGTGGTAGTAGTAGTGGTAGCAGTAGTGGTAGCAGTAGTGGTAGTAGTAACAGTAGTAGCAGTATTCAACAAATTCAACTGACTAACATGTCTTTCTGCTTGCACAAGGACGGCTTACGAAAGTTGATTATTATTACTTCAGCAAACTTTAACGACATGTTATTCAGTTTAAAATTACCGTGGTAGACAATCGAAATTACTGTGCGAACATGTGTATATTTCAGTTTGAAGGATTTATCTAATTGATTCACGTAAGTTGTGTGATTTCTGCAGTATGTACCTGACGAGATGCAGCGAAATATGCCAGGCAATAAATCGTGCAATCTATTGTTTGTGTCTTCGTTATTCAAATGATAAAGATGATGATGATGACATGGGTGTTCAGAATTAAGCAACCCAAGATGGTGAGGCTATCACTATGTTTACCTCACAAGTAAATAAGATATTCTGACCTGTCTTTGTTGTTCCCAGCTCCAGCTATCACAACTCCAGCTATCACAACTCCAGCCACGGAGAGCATCATCCTCACCGTCATACCAACAAAGAGAAAGCGGAGCACGTCCTGCACGCCTTCAGTCTGGGAATTCTGTCGCTGTTCATGGTCGAGGTACGTGTAGATATGAAAGTAGACATAAACACGTATGCTTAATGTTTGAAGGCGGAGCCGCAGTCGTAAGGTGGTGTACGGGCGAATACTGGTAGTGCATAGGCGTATTGTTTTGTGGGTGCCTGTTGTAAAGTCTTAAAGGACACGATCTCAGATGTTTGTGGTCACATAGTCCTTCAATGTTAGAAAAAGAGTTCTTGCATGGTGCATTGATCCAATTTTAACTGTGAATCCTGGACAATTAGTATACAGGCAAATAAAAATCAGTTGAAGCTTTGGAGATGTGGTTTTATAGAAGAATGTTGAAAATTAATTGGGAAGCCTGAATGAGCTATCTGGACATTTTGAAGAAAGATGAGTCGCAAAGGCAACTTATCACAATCATCAGAAAGAAGCAGTCATCATTTTTAGCCACAATATGAGAAGACACAAACTGGAACATGTTGTGACAATCGGACAGATTTGTAGAAAGAGAGATAGAGGAAGATAGCGTGAGAAGATTCTTGACAGTCTTGTGTCATGGCACGAAAGGGAGTCAACATACGAATTGATCCATACCATCAGAGATCGCAATTTGTGGAGTTTGAATTATAGGCAGGAAAGAGTGGTAGTTGAGTGTTGTACGTAGAGGAATAGACAGTAAAGAGTGGTAGTTGAGTGATGTAGGTAGAGGAATGTACCAGAAATTGTGATTGTCGAGTTACCATATATGTATATAATTAAATGATTCCGATCGACATTTTCTTGCCCACATCTCTATGCATGTCACTCGACAATCACAGTTTCTGGTATATCCCTCTAAGCACATCACTCAACTACCACTCTTTCCTGTCTATTTGTGGCGTGTAAGTTGAGTGGAGATATATATATCTCCACTCAACTTACACGCCACAAATAGACAGGAAAGAGTGGTAGTTGAGTGATGTGCTTAGAGGGATATACCAGAAACTGTGATTGTCGAGTGACATGCATAGAGATGTGGGCAAGAAAATGTCGATCGGAATCATTTAATTATATACATATATGGTAACTCGACAATCACAATTTCTGGTACATTCCTCTACCTACATCACTCAACTACCACTCTTTACTGTCTATTCCTCTACGTACAACACTCAACTACCACTCTTTCCTGCCTATAATTCAAACTCCACAAATTGCGATCTCTGATGGTATGGATCAATTCGTATGTTGACTCCCTTTCGTGCCATGACACAAGACTGTCAAGAATCTTCACACGCTATCTTCCTCTATCTCTCTTTCTACAAATCTGTCCGATTGTCACAACATGTTCCAGTTTGTGTCTTCTCATATATATATATATATATATCCCCAGATAATGGTTGCCGATTACTAAAAGAAAACCAGAAATGGCTCGTGAGACTCGTTAATGAACTGGATCAGACAAATCTGGCAGTATTAAACTAACGGATCAAGTACGTTTTTCAGGTAGAAGCCAAGAGAGCACAGGAAAGGCACTGCCGTCAGAGAGGAGGATGCTCACTCTTGTAAGAATTGAAGACTAGTATTCTTCCTGCCACCCAGCTCTCCTGATCTGCACCCCGCATATAGTGTCGGAGCTCTATCACAGTAAAATGTAACACATTTACACACACATAAATATCATAAAGAATGAACTAACTCCTTCTTAATAAGTTTAACAGATTATAATGGATGGCTAGGATGGTATGAACAATGGTTATGTCACGAAACAACACAATTGGTACTAGGACAATGAAAGGTAATGATGTCCGTCATCTACAATGCTCCGCAGCAACATATAGAAGTTATGGTTTAGTAGGATGGTTGGTGAATTCTTCTGCTCTTAGATAGATTTCCTTTGGGTTTATGGCTATTGACGGTTGGCTTGGCGTTGAGGTATCCAGTGTTAGCATGTGTATACTCAACTTTTGTTGTACGCTGTTCTGGGTGGAACAGTTGATCTCTGAGCAGTCAGTGGCTGATAAAAGGTCTTCACTCTTTGCTGCTGTAGAAAGATGAGATCCTCAGCATTCAATGATGATTTCACGGATTGCTAAACGTAGATAAAACGTGTAGCAACAAACCACCGCCCTATTCCAGAATTGCACTATAATATAACCGAAGACGAAATCACACACTGCACTGACTTACACTCAGAGTAAATTATCAACTGCCTCAGAGTCGAATTTGCATCCAGTATTTAAGCGAGGTAAGCTTGGGAGAATCATTTAGTTATCGTATCCTGGCTGTCACTAGTAAACAGTTATTGTCACTCAAAATAACATTTCACGATGTTTCTTTCTATAAACTGTCGTCGCTTGCCCCATTACTCTCTGGTCCCAAGTGTTTTCCCCGTGACCTCCATTAATAAAGTACAGGGCAGTGCTTATTCTTCCCGTGGTTAATTCCCGATAGACTGGGGGAGGGGGGAAGAAAAGCATTTCATATCTGCATAAACATTCCTTTCAGGGATTTCTACACATTTCTTAATTAACCTCGATTCATCCCAGTTCCTATTTATTATTAATTTCCGTGTAATGGAATGCTGCGAGATTTTCTAGATTATCAAAATACTGTCGTTGTGAGATTTGAACTTGCTCTCGGCCCGTCCTAAAAATTTGCAGGTTTGGTGTATGTTGCGATGTCACACTATTCCTCTACGTACATCTCTCATCTACAAGTCATTCTTGAGTGTCAAACCACTATTATTCCATCTTTTCCATTCCTCTACGTATGTCATGCGACCACCACTCTTTCTGGTATAACATGGAATTTACAGACAAGAGGGTCGAGTGTCCATTGCATCGGGATTTAGTCCATATGACCCAGTATCCTTCTGCAGTGCGGCTTACCGAAACCTCTCACAGCGCACGAACTCTGTAGCTGCAGCAACAACCCCTCCCAGAGCTCTGTGGAAAACACGCACTCGTAAACACACTGACGGACCCGAAAACAAACCCACGACCTTCGAACCGAGAGGCAGAGGCTTCAGTCAGTATCTACAGTAAGTATCACCACAAGACGATGGTGATAATTAGAACAATCCATAACCTCCAAATGTTCCATCTGGAGCTAGGACACCGAGTGACCGTCTCCACACTGAACTTACCCTCGGACCTTATCCATGGTGTTAAACCTGGGAATTGGTGGTGAAACCCGGTGCCTTTAAACCTGTTTTAATGATCCAACTCATTAACTCGAGTTATTCATCACATTACTTTGGCCACCGACCAAAAACCTCTGGCGTGAGTAATCTAGTCGGTTGCCTTAGCCATCGAGGAAACCCTAGCGACAGTTATTCATTATGTTACTGTATCCAGCGATGACATCTCTGGCCTGGGTTATCTTTCAACGGTTCAATGACTTTCCCCAGGTGCAACCTTTTATTGTTATACCATTCTTGGAAGTTGCACGGCCCAAAGATTAAGAGCATTGGCTCTTCACTTCAGGTACGCTGGTGGTTAGGGGGTTCTCTCCCGACACTGGTCATTAAGACATAAACGTTCAATTCTCATCCGTGATTTGGGAATGTAATTATAAGTACATCAGAAGTTGGGTGGGTTCGCCTGTTTGTGGGAAGACACTGGTAATAGGCAAAAGACGCAAAGATTGTGGACTAATGCTCAATTTCAAAATGAAAAAAAAAAAAACAGTACTGATTTTCTTAAATGATACAATGATCACCATCATCAAGTGTCATGCCGATATACATAGGTCGTCGTGGTTGGTAATCTGACACAATCACCAGAGTCGTGGATCAACTCTGCGGTTTTGTCCCCGATTGTGTCGCGTGGACAAATCGCCCAGGTAGTTATCTACCTACATTCACCTTGCTCTTTCGTACCAATCTTTGCCAGTTGTCACGAAGTTTTCTAGTATATTTCTCCCCATAACGTGCCCAGTCAACCTTGACTGCCTAGTACTAATTCCGCCGATCTGTTCACGGTTTTCATGTGTACCTGTAAGAACTGACTCCTTCGTGTTTCTGTCCGTTCACGCGAGGTCACAAGGTCAAGGACCCCTTGACACGCTCGAAGGTGCCTCGGACATATGGTGCTAGACCCATATTTGTATAGACCAGCACTGGGTCAGTGATGTGGTCAGTGACGTGGTGATGTGGTCAGTGATGGGGGTCAATTATGGGGTCAATGATGTGGTCAGTGATGTGTTAGGTGATGTGGTCAGTAATGGGATCCATGATGTGATCGGTGATGTGGTCAGTGATGTGGTCAGTGATGTGGTCAGTGATGTGGTCAGTGATGTGATCAGTGATGTGGTCAGTGATGTGATCAGTGATGTGGTCAGTGATGTGGTCAGTGATGTGGTCAGTGATGTGGTCAGTGATGTGGTCAGTGATGGTGGTCAGTGATGTGGTCAGTGATGGGGTCGGTGGTGTGGTCAGTGATGGGGTCGGTGGTGTGTTCAGTGATGGGGTCAGTGATGGGGTCGGTGGTGTGGTCAGTGATGGGGTCGGTGGTGCGGTCAGTGATGTGGTCAGTGGTGTTGTCAGTGATGTGGTCTGTTATTGGGTCAGTTATGGGGTCAATTATGAGTTCAGTGATGTGGTCAGTGATGGGGTCAGTGATGTGGTCAGTGATGGTGTCAGTTATGGGGTCAGTGATGTGTTCAGTGATGTGATCGGTGATGGGGTCCGTTATGTCGTAGTTGATGTGTTAGGTGATGTGGTCAGTGATGTGGTCAGTGATGGGGTCAGTGATGTGTTCAGTGATGTGATCGGTGATGGGGTCATTGATGTGTTAGGTGATGTGGTCAGTGATGGGGTCCGTGATGTGATCGGTGATTTGGTCATTGATGTGGTTAGTGGTGTGGTCAGTGATGTGGTCAGTGATGTGTTAGGTGATGTGGTCAGTGATGGGGTCGGTGTTGGGGATCGTAGGTGATGTGGTAAGTGATTGGGTCAGTGTTGGTGTCAGTGTTGTGGTCAGTGATAGGGTCAGTGATGTGTCAGAGATGTGGTCAGTGTTTTTTTCAGTGATGGGGTCAGTGATGTGGTCAGTGATGTGGTCAGTAATGGGGTCAGTGATGTGGTCAGTGATGGGGTCAGTGATGTGGTCAGTGATGGGGTTAGTGTTGGGGTCAGTGTTGTGGTCAGTAATGTGGTCAGTTTGAGGTCAGTGATGGGGTCAGTGATGTGGTCAGTTTGTGTTCAGTGATGGGGTCAGTGATGTGGTCAGTGATGTGTTCACTGGTGTGGTCAGTGATGTGGTCAGTGTTGTGGTCAGTGATGGGATCAGTTATGTGGTCAGTGTTATGGTCAGTGATGTGGTCAGTGGTGTGGTCTGTGATGGGGTCAGTGATGTAGTCACTGATATGGTCACTGATGGGGTCAGTGTTGTGTTCAGTGATATGGTCAGTGATGTGGTCAGTGATGGGGTCAGTGTTGTGGTCAGTGATGGGGTCAGTGTTGTGGTCAGTAATGGGGTCAGTGATGTGTTCAGTGATGGGGTCAGTGATGTGGTCAGTGATGGGATCAGTAATGTGGTCAGTGTTGTGGTCAGTGATGGGGTCAGTGATGTGTTCAGTGATGGAGTCAGTGTTGTGGTCAGTGATGTGTTCAGTGATGAGGTCAGTGTTGTGGTCAGTAATGGGGTCAGTGATGTGTTCAGTGATGGGGTCAGTTTTGTGGTCAGTGATGGGGTCAGTGATGGGGTCAGTGATATGGTCAGTGATGTGGTCAGTGATGGGGTCAGTGATGTGTTCAGTGATGGGGTCAGTGTTGTGGTCAGTGATGTGTTCAGTGATGGGTCAGTGTTGTGGTCAGTGATGGGGTCAGTGATGTGTTCAGTGATGGGGTCAGGTTTGTGGTCAGTGATGGGGTCAGTGATGGGGTCAGTGATGGGGTCAGTGATGTGGTCGGTGATGTGTTCAGTGATGTGATCGGTGATGGGGTCAGTAATTTCGTATGTGATATGTTAGGTGATGTGTTAGGTGATGGGGTCAGTGATGTGATCGGTGATGGGGTCAGTTATGGGGTCAGTGATGTGTTCAGTGATGTGATCAGTGATGTGGTCAGTGTTGTGGTCAGTGATGGGGTCAGTGATGTGGTCAGTGATGTGTTCAGTGATGTGACCGGTGATTGGGTCTGTAATGTCGTATGTGATGTGTTAGGTGATGTGTTAGGTGATGTGGTCAGTGATGGGGTCAGTAATGTGGTCAGTGATGTGGTCAGTGATTTTGTCGGTGATGTGGTCAGTGATGAGGTCAGTGATGGGGTCAGTGATGGGGTCAATGATGTGGTCAGTGATGTCGTCGGTGATGTGGTCAGTGATTGGGTCAGTGATGTGGTCAGTGATGGGGTCAGTGATGTTATCAGTATCCCGCGGCTCCCTTCTACTTCCCAAAAATATTTCCTGGTACTAATTTTAGACTAGGCCTTAAAAATAGAAATTCACCAGGATGGAATCGAACTAACGACCATTGGGCCGGCAGCTGAGGATCTAACCACTACACCACATTGACTCCCTGTTCTTTGTATTATCATCATAAACCACATTTCCACTCGGATTAGATGTTTCGCTCCTTAAAGTCAGGTCTGAGTCAGATATGACTGAGCTACCTATGACAGAAGAGAGTGCTACCTGCTTTCTGTTAGCGCCGAATGTTGCGTGGAGCTCGTCCACATCCGATACCCCACATTGTGCCAACGGCTACGCACGGAGGAGTGCAATTGGGAGGTTACAAGCCTTACCCAGTGCGAGGAAATGCACCCTAAAGACTAAATGTCATGGCAGGGCAGACAAGGCTCTAAGCCTTAGCAAGTGGTCTAGGATAGAAGCTGCGACAGGCGGACAGTTAGAGCATTGCTTTGCTGATCCAACTGCATCTGCAGCTAGTCTTGTTTTAGATGTATTGGTGTTGCCTTTCCTCTGGAGTAAACTAGGCAAGCTGAGAAAGGATCTTGCTGCATGGGCAACACATGGCAAGTAATGCACATAACAAAGGCGAAGCTAGATCTCTTAGGCATCTACGATGACCCAATAATATCTACATAGTTTATCCTGGCAGGTTAAGTGTGCTGTTACTATGTTGTTATTATTCCTGTACTTTCAGGTGTGCATGAAAATATTTGTGGAAGGCACACACTTGCTCAGACAGAAAGCAGAGGTGAGTACAACACTGCACTTGTTGCCTTAATGAATGTGCATATATTGATTGACACTCACAGAAGCAGAGGAAAGAAGTAGACATTCGATACAATATAACAATTGAAGGCTGTAATTACTATTCCGGAATTCTAAATCATCCCCCGTATGTGTTGTGTATGTATGTGAGTATGGATGTGTGTATGTATGTGAGTATGTATGTGAGTATGTATGTGAGTATGGATGTGTGTATGTATGTGAGTATGGATGTGTGTACGTCTGTGTGTTTTATGTTAGTGTGTATGTATGTGTGTATCTCTGTGTGTGAGTATGTCTGTGTGTGAGTATGTCTGTGTGTGAGTATGTCTGTGTGTGAGTATGTCTGTGTGTGAGTATGTCTGTGTGTGAGTATCTCTGTGTGTGAGTATGTCTGTGTGTGAGTATGTCTGTGTGTGAGTATGTCTGTGTGTGAGTATGTCTGTGTGTGAGTATCTCTGTGTGTGAGTATGTCTGTGTGTGAGTATGTCTGTGTGTGAGTATGTCTGTGTGTGAGTATGTCTGTGTGTGAGTATGTCTGTGTGTATGTATGTGTGTTTTATGTTAGTGTGTATGTATGTGTGTTTTATGTTAGTGTGTATGTATGTGTGTATCTCTGTGTGTGAGTATGTCTGTGTGTATGTATGTGTGTTTTATGTTAGTGTGTATGTATGTGTGTTTTATGTTAGTGTGTATGTATGTGTGTATCTCTGTGTGTGAGTATGTCTGTGTGTGAGTATGTCTGTGTGTGAGTATGTCTGTGTGTATGTATGTGAGTATGGATGTGTGTATGTATGTGAGTATGGATGTGTGTATGTATGTGTGTATGTATGTGAGTATGTATGTGTGTAAGTCTGTGTGTTTTATGTTAGTGTGTATGTATGTGTGTATCTCTGTGTGTGAGTATGTCTGTGTGTATGTATGTGAGTATGTCTGTGTGTATGTATGTATGTCTGTGTGTATGTATGTGAGTATGTCTGTGTGTATGTATGTATGTCTGTGTGTATGTATGTGAGTATGTCTGTGTGTATGTATGTATGTCTGTGTGTATGTATGTGAGTATGTCTGTGTGTATGTATGTATGTATGTCTGTGTGTATGTATGTGAGTATGTCTGTGTGTATGTATGTATGTCTGTGTGTATGTATGTGAGTATGTCTGTGTGTATGTATGTATGTCTGTGTGTATGTATGTGAGTATGTCTGTGTGTATGTATGTATGTATGTATGTATGTATGTATGTATGTATGTATGTATGTATGTATGTATGTATGTATGTATGTATGTATGTATGTATGTATGTATGTATGTATGTATGTATGTATGTATGTATGTATGTATGTATGTATGTATGTATGTATGTATGTATGTATGTATGTATGTATGTATGTATGTATGTATGTATGTATGTATGTATGTATGTATGTATGTATGTATGTATGTATGTATGTATGTATGTATGTATGTATGTATGTATGTATGTATGTATGTATGTATGTATGTATGTATGTATGTATGTATGTATGTATGTATGTATGTATGTATGTATGTATGTATGTATGTATGTATGTATGTATGTATGTATGTATGTATGTATGTATGTATGTATGTATGTATGTATGTATGTATGTATGTATGTATGTATGTATGTATGTATGTATGTATGTATGTATGTATGTATGTATGTATGTATGTATGTATGTATGTATGTATGTATGTATGTATGTATGTATGTATGTATGTATGTATGTATGTATGTATGTATGTATGTATGTATGTATGTATGTATGTATGTATGTATGTATGTATGTATGTATGTATGTATGTATGTATGTATGTATGTATGTATGTATGTATGTATGTATGTATGTATGTATGTATGTATGTATGTATGTATGTATGTATGTATGTATGTATGTATGTATGTATGTATGTATGTATGTATGTATGTATGTATGTATGTATGTATGTATGTATGTATGTATGTATGTATGTATGTATGTATGTATGTATGTATGTATGTATGTATGTATGTATGTATGTATGTATGTATGTATGTATGTATGTATGTATGTATGTATGTATGTATGTATGTATGTATGTATGTATGTATGTATGTATGTATGTATGTATGTATGTATGTATGTATGTATGTATGTATGTCTGTATGTATGTATGTATGTATGTCTGTATGTATGTATGTATGTATGTATGTATGTATGTATGTATGTATGTATGTATGTATGTATGTATGTATGTATGTATGTATGTATGTATGTATGTATGTATGTATGTATGTATGTATGTATGTATGTATGTATGTATGTATGTATGTATGTATGTATGTATGTATGTATGTATGTATGTATGTATGTATGTATGTATGTATGTATGTATGTATGTATGTATGTATGTATGTATGTATGTATGTATGTATGTATGTATGTATGTATGTATGTATGTATGTATGTATGTATGTATGTATGTATGTATGTATGTATGTATGTATGTATGTATGTATGTATGTATGTATGTATGTATGTATGTATGTATGTATGTATGTATGTATGTATGTATGTATGTATGTATGTATGTATGTATGTATGTATGTATGTATGTATGTATGTATGTATGTATGTATGTATGTATGTATGTATGTATGTATGTATGTATGTATGTATGTATGTATGTATGTATGTATGTATGTATGTATGTATGTATGTATGTATGTATGTATGTATGTATGTCTGTGTGTATGTCTGTGTGTATGTCTGTATGTATGTATGTATGTATGTCTGTATGTATGTATGTATGTATGTATGTATGTCTGTCTGTGTGTATGTCTGTGTGTATGTCTGTGTGTATGTATGTATGCATGTCTGTATGTATGTATGTATGTATGTCTGTGTGTATGTCTGTGTGTATGTCTGTGTGTATGTATGTATGTCTGTGTGTATGTATGTATGTCTGTGTGTATGTCTGTGTGTATGTATGTATGTATGTATGTCTGTGTGTATGTCTGTGTGTATGTCTGTGTGTATGTCTGTGTGTATGTCTGTGTGTATGTCTGTGTGTATGTATGTATGTATGTATGTATGTCTGTGTGTATGTCTGTGTGTATGTATGTATGTATGTATGTATGTATGTATGTATGTATGTATGTATGTATGTATGTATGTATGTATGTATGTATGTATGTATGTCTGTGTGTATGTATGTATGTATGTATGTATGTATGTATGTATGTATGTATGTATGTATGTATGTATGTATGTATGTATGTATGTATGTATGTATGTATGTATGTATGTATGTATGTATGTATGTATGTATGTATGTATGTATGTATGTATGTATGTATGTATGTATGTATGTATGTATGTATGTATGTATGTATGTATGTATGTATGTATGTATGTATGTATGTATGTATGTATGTATGTATGTATGTATGTATGTATGTATGTATGTATGTATGTATGTATGTATGTATGTATGTATGTATGTATGTATGTATGTATGTATGTATGTATGTATGTATGTATGTATGTATGTATGTATGTATGTATGTATGTATGTATGTATGTATGTATGTATGTATGTATGTATGTATGTATGTATGTATGTATGTATGTATGTATGTATGTATGTATGTATGTATGTATGTATGTATGTATGTATGTATGTATGTATGTATGTATGTATGTATGTATGTATGTATGTATGTATGTATGTATGTATGTATGTATGTATGTATGTATGTATGTATGTATGTATGTATGTATGTATGTATGTATGTATGTATGTATGTATGTATGTATGTATGTATGTATGTATGTATGTATGTATGTATGTATGTATGTATGTATGTATGTATGTATGTATGTATGTATGTATGTATGTATGTATGTATGTATGTATGTATGTATGTATGTATGTATGTATGTATGTATGTATGTATGTATGTATGTATGTATGTATGTATGTATGTATGTATGTATGTATGTATGTATGTATGTATGTATGTATGTATGTATGTATGTATGTATGTATGTATGTATGTATGTATGTATGTATGTATGTATGTATGTATGTATGTATGTATGTATGTATGTATGTATGTATGTATGTATGTATGTATGTATGTATGTATGTATGTATGTATGTATGTATGTATGTATGTATGTATGTATGTATGTATGTATGTATGTATGTATGTATGTATGTATGTATGTATGTATGTATGTATGTATGTATGTATGTATGTATGTATGTATGTATGTATGTATGTATGTATGTATGTATGTATGTATGTATGTATGTATGTATGTATGTATGTATGTATGTATGTATGTATGTATGTATGTATGTATGTATGTATGTATGTATGTATGTATGTATGTATGTATGTATGTATGTATGTATGTATGTATGTATGTATGTATGTATGTATGTATGTATGTATGTATGTATGTATGTATGTATGTATGTATGTATGTATGTATGTATGTATGTATGTATGTATGTATGTATGTATGTATGTATGTATGTATGTATGTATGTATGTATGTATGTATGTATGTATGTATGTATGTATGTATGTATGTATGTATGTATGTATGTATGTATGTATGTATGTATGTATGTATGTATGTATGTATGTATGTATGTATGTATGTATGTATGTATGTATGTATGTATGTATGTATGTATGTATGTATGTATGTATGTATGTATGTATGTATGTATGTATGTATGTATGTATGTATGTATGTATGTATGTATGTATGTATGTATGTATGTATGTATGTATGTATGTATGTATGTATGTATGTATGTATGTATGTATGTATGTATGTATGTATGTATGTATGTATGTATGTATGTATGTATGTATGTATGTATGTATGTATGTATGTATGTATGTATGTATGTATGTATGTATGTATGTATGTATGTATGTATGTATGTATGTATGTATGTATGTATGTATGTATGTATGTATGTATGTATGTATGTATGTATGTATGTATGTATGTATGTATGTATGTATGTATGTATGTATGTATGTATGTATGTATGTATGTATGTATGTATGTATGTATGTATGTATGTATGTATGTATGTATGTATGTATGTATGTATGTATGTATGTATGTATGTATGTATGTATGTATGTATGTATGTATGTATGTATGTATGTATGTATGTATGTATGTATGTATGTATGTATGTATGTATGTATGTATGTATGTATGTATGTATGTATGTATGTATGTATGTATGTATGTATGTATGTATGTATGTATGTATGTATGTATGTATGTATGTATGTATGTATGTATGTATGTATGTATGTATGTATGTATGTATGTATGTATGTATGTATGTATGTATGTATGTATGTATGTATGTATGTATGTATGTATGTATGTATGTATGTATGTATGTATGTATGTATGTATGTATGTATGTATGTATGTATGTATGTATGTATGTATGTATGTATGTATGTATGTATGTATGTATGTATGTATGTATGTATGTATGTATGTATGTATGTATGTATGTATGTATGTATGTATGTATGTATGTATGTATGTATGTATGTATGTATGTATGTATGTATGTATGTATGTATGTATGTATGTATGTATGTATGTATGTATGTATGTATGTATGTATGTATGTATGTATGTATGTATGTATGTATGTATGTATGTATGTATGTATGTATGTATGTATGTATGTATGTATGTATGTATGTATGTATGTATGTATGTATGTATGTATGTATGTATGTATGTATGTATGTATGTATGTATGTATGTATGTATGTATGTATGTATGTATGTATGTATGTATGTATGTATGTATGTATGTATGTATGTATGTATGTATGTATGTATGTATGTATGTATGTATGTATGTATGTATGTATGTATGTATGTATGTATGTATGTATGTATGTATGTATGTATGTATGTATGTATGTATGTATGTATGTATGTATGTATGTATGTATGTATGTATGTATGTATGTATGTATGTATGTATGTATGTATGTATGTATGTATGTATGTATGTATGTATGTATGTATGTATGTATGTATGTATGTATGTATGTATGTATGTATGTATGTATGTATGTATGTATGTATGTATGTATGTATGTATGTATGTATGTATGTATGTATGTATGTATGTATGTATGTATGTATGTATGTATGTATGTATGTATGTATGTATGTATGTATGTATGTATGTATGTATGTATGTATGTATGTATGTATGTATGTATGTATGTATGTATGTATGTATGTATGTATGTATGTATGTATGTATGTATGTATGTATGTATGTATGTATGTATGTATGTATGTATGTATGTATGTATGTATGTATGTATGTATGTATGTATGTATGTATGTATGTATGTATGTATGTATGTATGTATGTATGTATGTATGTATGTATGTATGTATGTATGTATGTATGTATGTATGTATGTATGTATGTATGTATGTATGTATGTATGTATGTATGTATGTATGTATGTATGTATGTATGTATGTATGTATGTATGTATGTATGTATGTATGTATGTATGTATGTATGTATGTATGTATGTATGTATGTATGTATGTATGTATGTATGTATGTATGTATGTATGTATGTATGTATGTATGTATGTATGTATGTATGTATGTATGTATGTATGTATGTATGTATGTATGTATGTATGTATGTATGTATGTATGTATGTATGTATGTATGTATGTATGTATGTATGTATGTATGTATGTATGTATGTATGTATGTATGTATGTATGTATGTATGTATGTATGTATGTATGTATGTATGTATGTATGTATGTATGTATGTATGTATGTATGTATGTATGTATGTATGTATGTATGTATGTATGTATGTATGTATGTATGTATGTATGTATGTATGTATGTATGTATGTATGTATGTATGTATGTATGTATGTATGTATGTATGTATGTATGTATGTATGTATGTATGTATGTATGTATGTATGTATGTATGTATGTATGTATGTATGTATGTATGTATGTATGTATGTATGTATGTATGTATGTATGTATGTATGTATGTATGTATGTATGTATGTATGTATGTATGTATGTATGTATGTATGTATGTATGTATGTATGTATGTATGTATGTATGTATGTATGTATGTATGTATGTATGTATGTATGTATGTATGTATGTATGTATGTATGTATGTATGTATGTATGTATGTATGTATGTATGTATGTATGTATGTATGTATGTATGTATGTATGTATGTATGTATGTATGTATGTATGTATGTATGTATGTATGTATGTATGTATGTATGTATGTATGTATGTATGTATGTATGTATGTATGTATGTATGTATGTATGTATGTATGTATGTATGTATGTATGTATGTATGTATGTATGTATGTATGTATGTATGTATGTATGTATGTATGTATGTATGTATGTATGTATGTATGTATGTATGTATGTATGTATGTATGTATGTATGTATGTATGTATGTATGTATGTATGTATGTATGTATGTATGTATGTATGTATGTATGTATGTATGTATGTATGTATGTATGTATGTATGTATGTATGTATGTATGTATGTATGTATGTATGTATGTATGTATGTATGTATGTATGTATGTATGTATGTATGTATGTATGTATGTATGTATGTATGTATGTATGTATGTATGTATGTATGTATGTATGTATGTATGTATGTATGTATGTATGTATGTATGTATGTATGTATGTATGTATGTATGTATGTATGTATGTATGTATGTATGTATGTATGTATGTATGTATGTAGTATGTATGTATGTATGTATGTATGTATGTCTGTATGTATGTATGTATGTATGTATGTATGATATGTATGTATGTATGTAAGTATGTATGTATGTATGTATGTATGTATGTATGTATGTATGTATGTATGTTATGTATGTAGGTAATGTAATGTATGTATTTATGTCTGTATGTATTGTTATGTAGTATGTATGTATGTATGTTGATGCATGTATGTATGTATGTATGTATTATGTATGTATGTATGTTATGTATGTATGTATGTATGTATGTATGTATGTATGTATGTATGTATGTATGTCAGTATGTATGTATGTATGTATGTATGTCTGTGTGTATGTATGTATGTCTGTGTGTATGTATGTATGTCTGTGTGTATGTATGTATGTCTGTGTGTATGTATGTATGTCTGTGTGTATGTATGTATGTCTGTGTGTATGTATGTATGTCTGTGTGTATGTATGTATGTCTGTGTGTATGTATGTATGTCTGTGTGTATGTATGTGAGTATGTCTGTGTGTATGTATGTATGTCTGTGTGTATGTATGTGAGTATGTCTGTGTGTATGTATGTATGTCTGTGTGTATGTATGTGAGTATGTCTGTGTGTATGTATGTATGTCTGTGTGTATGTATGTGAGTATGTCTGTCTGTATGTATGTATGTCTGTGTGTATGTATGTGAGTATGTCTGTGTGTATGTATGTATGTCTGTGTGTATGTATGTGAGTATGTCTGTCTGTATGTATGTATGTCTGTGTGTATGTATGTGAGTATGTCTGTGTATATGTATGTATGTCTGTATGTGAGTATGTATGTATGTGAGTATGTCTGTGTGTATGTATGTATGTCTGTGTATATGTTTGTTTGCCTGACCATATATGTTTTGATTGTATGTCGTTCTGTCCGTATGTAACTGTAAGTTGGAAATGACCTAACAGATCAATCGTAAGGTCAGTATCACACCGACCACCTAACAGACCAATCGTAAGGTCAGTATCACACTGATCACCTAACAGACCAATCTTAAGGTCAGTATCACATTGACTACCTAACAAACCAATCATAAGGTCATTATCACATTGACCACCTAACAGACCAATTATGAGGTCAGTATGACACCGATCACTTAACAGACCAGTCGTAAGGTCAATATCATAGCGAGATCACCTAACAGACCAATCGTAAGGTCAATATCATAGCGAGATCGCCTAACAGACCAGTCGTAAGGTCAATATCATAGCGAGATCACCCAACAGACCAGTCGTTAGGTCAATATCATAGCGAGATCACCTAACAGACCAATCGTACGGTCAGTATCACACCGAGATCACCCAACAAACCAATCGTAAGGTCAGTATCACACCCAGACCACCTAACAGACCAATCCTAAGGTCAATATCATAGCGAGATCACCTAACAGACCAATCATGAGGTCAGTATTACACCGAGATCACCTAACAGACCAATGGTAAGGTCAGTATCATAGCGAGATCACCTAACAGACCAATCGTACGGTCAGCATCATAGCGAGATCACCTAACAGACCAATTGTAAGGTCAGTATCACACTGAGATCACATAACAGACCATTTGTAAGGTCAGTATCATAGCGAGATCACCTAACAGACCAATCGTAAGGTTAGTATCATAGCGAGATCACCTAACAGACCAATCGTAAAGTCAGTATCATAGCGAGATCACCTAACAGACCAATCGTAAGGTCAGTATCACACCGATCACCTTTATTTCCCACGACATTACTTGGTACCCGATTCAGGCTGGGTCAGTTTTAAAATACGGATCCTCCAGGATGCGGCTTGATACCAACAGAAGACTGTCTAGCCCAGTGAATCATAACCGGTGGAGAATTTTCTCCCCCCCCCCCCCACCTTCCTAGGGGGAATTAGGGTTTCCGGTGGGGGGGGGGGGAGGGGCGATTAAGATTATTTCAAGATCGCGTTAAGACAAGAACCGATTACTTGATATTGTTTTTCCCTCCATATTGTACATTTCTGTACGTCTCACCCTTCTGAAATTCGATTTATAACGTACAAATCCCGCAAATCACGTTTTATGTAGACGTCTAGAATTGTTCTAGCATGTGTTATTAAATTTAGCTTCCATTTTTATGAATACTGTGTTAAAGTGGGGGGGGGGGGGGGAGTGTCGGGGGTGGCGGGGATTTATACGAAGGAAGTATGTATAAGTGGGGAGGTGGTGACATTTTGAACATATGGTGAACGGGTGCATTGGCCAAAAATGGATAGTAAAAGGCCCTAAATAACTGGCACGTTGATGATTTCTACGTAACGTTACGTTGACTTTTTGTTCCTTTCCACATCATATTTGACGTCATCGGTTCGCTGCACTGAGGACAGCTGCTATCCAAATCTACAACTTGCACTAACGCGAATCAATCCCACCTCCATGAAGGTGCATGCAGAGAACTGGCACTGGGCGAACTTCAGCGCTAACTGTTGGGTCGCGGACCGGCCACTAGAAACGTGCTCAGACAGTTTAATCGACCAGGTCGGCGTGTGAAGGCGGCTTCATGGTGATCAGGGGAGGCGACTCGGACACGGGGAGTAACACGTCGGGCCAGATGGGGTTGTGGATGTGACGTCACTGACACAGATTAGGGGTGGGGTCATTCGGGGATTAGTTAGCCAGCTATGATGTGTGTGTGTGTGTGTGTGTGTGTGTGTACGGGCGCGAATATGTGTGTGTGTGTGTATGCGTGTAGTTATGCGAGATAGAGAGAGATAGAGAAAGAGAGATAGAGAGAGAGATGAAACACAGAGAGACACGCAGACACACAAGCAGACACACCGATAAACAGACAAACAGACACAGAGACACACAGATAGACCGACTGACAGATATGCATACAGATACACAAATACAGACACAAACAGACGGGCGGACAGACAGACAGACAGACAGACGGGTGGGTGGGTGGTTGTGTGGATGGATGGGTGTATATTCCAAGTCGCACGGGCGGGCAGCAGGCAGGCTGACAGACAGGCAGGTAAGAGGAAGCAACATTCAATCTGATCGAACAACAAATCTGATAATTAAATTTGTATATTTCCCCCTTGGTTATTTCCCTATAAACATGAGGACATAATGTCCCATGGATTTGCAAATAGGAATAACATGTTTAATTTATAACCCATAATATGGTAAGAGATGGAACAAGATCAACCAGTGGTTAGGGCATTCTGCATGCATTACCCTCTCTGAACAACAATCACCTTCAAATAAATATCATATTTGTGGCTGATTCCGTCACATGATTATTAATCTGAGCCAGGGATGGACGCTAATGTAACTTCAATTCTGAGGTTGAACTGTGTAAAGGTAACAGTGGAATGGAATTCTACATGAGAACATTGGGATACAACGCGAGAGGACCCCTAGAAAGAGATGGCTAAAAGGAATAAAAGAGACATGGAAGAAATCAAATATGAGATTAGCACAAGCAACAAGACAAGCCGAACACAGACAATTACATCTGTCTCCTCTCTGCGACGGTGCACGGGGGAAAAAAGAAAACAGTAGGACAAAAGAAGAATATTGCTGTAATATTTTGTTTTCGAGGGCGGATGTGTTAATATAACAATTTTATATGTTACAATGTTTACGAGGGGGACACAACAGCTAGGAGACTCCTTAACAATGAATATCTTGGGAAATAAAGGGGCCGGTCTGGTATTGGTCACGCCACCCCTCGAGTGCCAATTGACCTATGAAAACAATGGGACTGGCACCATTGACCCAGTGCGCCTAGAAAATAACTGGTCCGGAAGCGTCTGTGATGTGATTGGGTCATCTTGTGGTGTAGACCGGAGTGCACGGGGATAGGTGATCATTCTTTCCCTCACTGTAGCGGACGATAAGGGCAGGTGTGTGACCCTCGTCCGACCGCCTTCGTGATATTGATAGTGTAGCTCCTTAGCAACTACGTTAACGCGTTCCCTCCAAGGCGGCGACAGTAGCTTCACAGGCTGGTGTATTGTTGACTTACCTTGAGCGTGTGCATACAATACCCAGGTGGAACTATTTGCAGAACCCTACTCTACAGGCAAAAACGTAACAAGACAATGAGGCAGGACACTCATCTACAAGCAAAAACGTAACAAGGCAATGAGACAGAACACTTATCTGCTGGCAAAAACGTAGCAAGACATAAGGCAGGTGTTGGGTACCTCCAGGAAATAACTGATTATTCTGACGAGAAAGAAACAGCTGCCCAGGAAATTTGCATATGCTATGCAAATGACCAGCAAGACAAGAAACAATGAATGAGAAGGTGAAGGTAGTCCCATAGCAGATACTGCCCTTGGGGTATAATGTGTTAAACCTCCACGTATTCTAGGCCACATATATGAGGTGAGGTGACGAGTTCTCTTCCTGGTCGACTTTCATTCACAATTTCCCCAAACAATTCTAAAAAGTGTTCTGGTATCAATGTTTCTCGAGACTGGGCGACCTCAGTACTGGTGGGGTAAAATAATCCTGCTCTGCTGGGAATTAAACCCACGTTGCTGTCGTGATGGGCAAGTGCATTAGCCACTCTACCAACACGTCTCCAAGAAAGCTAAGGCAAAGCATGAAAAGGACAACAACTGGGGGAATCAATGGAAACACATGACCGTGTTTACTCGCTCTATGCGCTTTGAAAACCGTGAACTGATTAAAGCAATTAGACGTAGATAGTCACACATTTTTAAACACTTTATGAGAAGAAATATATTGGAGAATTTGGTGACAACTGGCAAGAATGAGGGGAGGAGAACAAGGGGAAGGCAAAGAAGTAAATACATGGATGGCTTGGCCACATGGAATGGTTGAGACAAGAACACTGAGCTTATCCACGACTCTGGTGATCGTGTGAGATGGCGAAACATGACTGCCCATGCTTTTGGCATGGCACATGATGATGATGATGATAAAGAAGCCCACTGGACATGGTGCTAGACTCATCTATTTATAGCCCAATGAACCCTGGGTGGGTGACGTGGTCAGTGTCACAAAGGCCGCCTTTACTTCCCAAGACATTCCGTGGTAGCCGTTGTGGTTGGGTCGACTGTCCGGGTCAGTGTGAAACAATCCATGGTAGTCGTGGTGATTGGGTCGGCTGTCTGGGTCAGTGTGAAACAATCCATGGTAGTCGTGGTGATTGGGTCGGCTGTCTGGGTCAGTGTGAAACAATCCATGGTAGTCGTTGTGGCTGGGTCGACTGTCCGGGTCAGTGTGAAACAATCCATGGTAGTCGTGGTGGTTGGGTCGGCTGTCTGGGTCAGTGTGAAACAATCCATGGTAGTCGTTGTGGTTGGGTCGGCTGTCTGGGTCAGTGTGAAACAATTCATGGTAGTCGTTGTGGTTGGGTCGGCTGTCTGGGTCAGTGTGAAACAATCCATGGTAGTCGTTGTGGTTGGGTCGGCTGTCTGGGTCAGTGTGAAACAATGCATGGTAGCCGTTGTGGTTGGGTCGACTGTACGGGTCTGTGTGAAACAATCCATGGTAGCCGTTGTGGTTGGGTCGACTGTCCGGGTCAGTGTGAAAAAATCCATGGTAGCCGTTGTGGTTGGGTCGACCGTCCTGGTCAGTGTGAAACAATCCATGGTAGTCGTTGTGGTTGGGTCGACTGTACGGGTCTGTGTGAAACAATCCATGGTAGCCGTTGTGGTTGGGTCGGCTGTCTGGGTCAGTGTGAAACAATCCATGGTAGTCGTTGTGGTTGGGTCGACTGTACGGGTCTGTGTGAAACAATCCATGGTAGCCGTTTTGGTTGGGTCGGCTGTTTGGGTCAGTGTGAAACATTCCATGGTAGTCGTTGTGGTTCGGTCGACTGTCCGGGTCAGTGTGAAACAATCCGTGGTAGCCGTTGTGGTTGGGTCGACTGTCTGGGTCAGTGTGAAACAATCCATGGTAGCCGCTGTGGTTGGGTCGACTGTCCGGGTCAGTGTGAAACAATCCATGGTAGCCGTTGTGGTTGGGTCGATTGTCTGGGTCAGTGTGAAACAATCCATGGTAGCCGTTGTGGTTGGGTCGACTGTCCGGGTCAGTGTGAAACAACCCATGGTAGCCGTTGTGGTTGGGTCGACTGTCTAGGTCAGTGTGAAACAATCCATGGTAGCCGTTGTGGTTGGGTCGACTGTCCGGGTCAGTGTGAAACAATCCATGGTAGTCGTTGTGGTTGGGTCGACTGTACGGGTCTGTGTGAAACAATCCATGGTAGCCGTTGTGGTTGGGTCGGCTGTCTGGGTCAGTGTGAAATAATCCATGGTAGTCGTTGTGGTTGGGTCGACTGTACGGGTCTGTGTGAAACAATCCATGGTAGCCGTTGTGGTTGGGTCGGCTGTCTGGGTCAGTGTGAAACATTCCATGGTAGTCGTTGTGGTTGGGTCGGCTGTCCGGGTCAGTGTGAAACAATCCATGGTAGCCGTTGTGGTTGGGTCGACTGTCTGGGTCAGTGTGAAACAATCCATGGTAGCCGTTGTGGTAGGGCCGACTGTCCGGGTCAGTGTGAAACAATCCATGGTAGCCGTTGTGGTTGGGTCGATTGTCTGGGTCAGTGTGAAACAATCCATGGTAGCCGTTGTGGTTGGGTCGACTGTCCGGGTCAGTGTGAAACAATCCATGGTAGCCGTTGTGGTTGGGTCGACTGTCCGGGTCAGTGTGAAACAATCCATGGTAGCCGTTGTGGTTGGGTCGACTGTCCGGGTCAGTGTGAAACAATCCATGGTAGCCGTTGTGGTTGGGTCGACTGTCCGGGTCAGTGTGAAACAATCCATGGTAGCCGTTGTGGTTGGGTCGATTGTCCGGGTCAGTGTGAAACAATCCGTGGTAGCCGTTATGATTGGGTCGACTGTCCGGGTCAGTGTGAAACAATCCGTGGTAGCCGTTGTGATTGGGTCGACTGTCCGGGTCAGTGTGAAACAATCCGTGGTAGCCGTTGTGATTGGGTCGGCTGTCTGGGTCAGTGTGAAACAATCCGTGGTAGACGTTGTGATTGGGTCGACTGTCCGGGTCAGTTTGAAACAATCCGTGGTAGCCGTTGTGGTTGGGTCGGCTGTCCGTGTCAGTGTGAAACAATCCATGGTAGCCGTTGTGGTTGGGTCGGCTGTCCGGGTCAGTGTGAAACAATCCATGGTAGCCGTTGTGATTGGGTCGACTGTCCGGGTCAGTGTGAAACAAGCCATGGTAGCCGTTGTGATTGGGTCGACTGTCCGGGTC
>JACEFZ010025808.1:310000-327500 GCA_014155875.1 Cepaea nemoralis
AGAAGGAAATACCACAATGTGATACGCATGCAAATGGGCATATTCTTCAACAAGTGAATCGGTACTGTTATCTAGGAACAGTCATAACATCTGATGGGAGATGCATTGAAGAGATTAGAACAAGAATTGCCATTGCGAAGGTAGCCTTTTGCAAGATGAAACACATACTGACCAATAAAATGATGTCAATTGAAACGAGAAAAAGAGTGTTGAAGTGCTACATAAAACTTGTGCTTTTGTATGGATGTGAAGCGTGGACATCGAGCAGACAAGCTGAAAAACATCTGTTGGCTGTGGAAATGTGGTTTTTGAGGAAAATGCAAAGAATAGCATGGACAGACAGAAAAACCAATGAACAAGTCCTTCAAGAAACAAATGAAGATCGTAAACTGATTAGAGAGATTAGACATAGACGGTCGAAATTTGTTGGGCATGTTATGAGAAGAAATTAATTGGAGAACTTGGTGACGACTGGCAAGATTGAAGGGAACAGACCAAGGGGAAGACCTAGAAGCAAATACCTGGATGGCTTGGCCACGTGGCATGGTCGAGACAGAGACATGGAGCTGATCCACGACTCTGCTGATCGAGTGAGATGGCAAAACATGGACACCCACGCTTAACCAAACCACATATTGCTGTTCTGTCTAAACTATTGTGACGCTGTAATTCGGCCAAAGTACGAGTATTTCAGTTTCATCCTCATGAAACTGTTAATGGGCCAATTTGTTTTGGCTGTTCTGATCTCGTCGCATACCAGTATTTTCCTTCTTCTTCACGCATGCAATTCTACGAATGTTAACACCTATCTAACAGATACATTTAGCTGCCACTTTGGTATTTATAACGTATGATTAATGAGGTGAAACATGCACGTTTTTGCCCCACACCTCACGACGGCAATTTATTTATTTTATTTCATTGTCGTTTAAATTGAGGCGGCGTATAAACGGCTTCTGTGAAACTGCAAGCATTCTATTTTTAGAACATTGATTCTGGATTCACGTAAATCGATGTTTTTAAATCCCAATTTTACAGGAAAAGAAAAATGGGTGGGGGGAGGGGGGGGGGAAGAGAATAAAACAGTATTCCCGTGGGAATAAAAGCATAAATGTGTCCGTAAAATTTCGAAAACTGGACACAGTGCCACAACCACAAAAGCACTCACCAACCTTAATCGTGTTGGACAAAAGTGAGATGACATTAATTTTGCGACGCCTCTTTCTGCACAGCCATGATAAATTGGCGTGAATGTTTACTTATGACTCTTCGTAGGCGGAATGCCACTTCCTTGTCCGTCGGAGAGAAGATAAGTGTAGAGTTATCTGCACTTGGTCTGGCTAGGCTGCAGAGGCGGTCAACCAAACTGCAAACTCGAATCACCAATTCACAACCCACTAACACTCGCAGTGGGCCTTGGTGGACCACAATTGTCCGAAGGGTGGGACTAAAGGGCCCCTACAAAAAAATATCTACATTTGAAAGTAACTGTCGCTATCTGAACCCCAAAGACACGAATCGGTCTCTTAATTTTAATTCAAATTCGGTGTGCTCCAGAATTTATCCTTGTTTGTTCATTGCATAAACATTGTCGCTATCCGTCCGTCCGTCCGTCCGTCCGTCCGTCCGTCTGTCTGTCTGTCTGTCTGTCTGTCTGTCTGTCTGTCTGTCTGTCTGTCCGTCCGTCCGTCTGTGCGTCGGTCCGTCCATCTGTCTGTCTGTCTGTCTGTCCGTCCGTCTGTCTGTCCATCTGTGCGTCTGTCCGTCCGTCCGTCTGTCTGCCTGCCTGTCTGTCTGTCTGTCTGTCTGTAAGTCTGTCTGTCTGTACGTCTGTGCGTCCATCTGTGCGTCTGTCCGTCCGTCTGTGCGTCTGTCTGTGCGTCTGTCTGTCTGTCTGTCCTGTGCGTCTGTCCGTCCATTTGTGCGTCTGTCCTTCCGTCTGTGCGTCTGTCCGTCTGTCTGTCTGACTGACTGGCTGGGTTGCTGCCTGCCTGCCTGCCTGCCTGCCTGCCTGCCTGCCTGTCTGTCTGTCTGTCTGTCTGTCTGTCTGTCTGTCTGTCTGTCTGTCTGTCTGTCTGTCTGTCTGTCTGTCTGTCTGTCTGTCTATCTGCCTGCCTGTCCACCTGCCTGCCTACTGCCTCAAGAGGTTTAAGAGTTAACAATAAAATCTTCAACAGCATTAACGATCAACCACTCAGGTTTATCAAGCACTCAGGTGTGACATGCTTCGGTTGTCCAGTACTTTGCTCTGATATCCTCTTCTGTATGTGCATACGCATGTTTATGTATGTGTGTGTGTGTGTGTGTGTGCAGGTAGTTTCGTGAGCATGCGCACTCGCGCAGGTGTGTAGAGTGACGGTCAGTAGGTCTATAAAAAAAATGAAGGATGCAAGCCAACATCTAAACAAACTAAATATGCGATAAAATGCAACATCGAGTCTATATCATCTATATAATTAGTTAGTTAGTTAGTTAGTTAGTTAGTTAGTTAGTTATTAGTCGCGGTTCCATCTTCACAGCAACGGTTCGTTCCCATTATGCTCCGTTCCTGTGCCAATGAATATCACACAAAATGCCCCTCACTGCCCCATGTGAAAAGTGTACAAGACAGGAGTTTCGACAACCAACAGCCCGCACAGGTACACTGTGTAAAATCCTGCCGCTGGAATGTCAACACAAAAGTCCTCCACGAAACATACAGTTCATCTTTGATGGAACGGCAGTCATTTTCCCATCCGGATGTTTTCCTAGATGTTCACCTACACAGTCTAGATATTTCTAGATGTTGTTTGTTCCGTTTCTAGATGTTTTCTGTCAAAGAAAAATATCATATATATATATATATATATATATATATATATATATATATATATATATATATATATATATATATATGTGTGTGTGTGTGTGTGTGTGTGTGTGTGTGTGTGTGTGTGTGTGTGTGTGTGTGTGTGTGTGTGTCACGTATGTAATATGTTTTCTTGTATATATCTGATGCGTGTTTTATTTTATTATACATGCGATATATACTGAGAGAGTCGAAGCATGTAAGTGATATCTCGGAGTGCCTTGACCTTTATTCTGAAAACCAAACGGAACCAAACCAAACCGAGCACAATCAGTTTGCTGCCTGAATATACAGACCCCATTGCTAAAGAAAATAAGATTCATGTTATTATTGTTATCATCATCATTATTATTATATTTTTCACTTGACAATGACATGGCCTAATGGGAAAACGATGTCAAAATAATTTGGAAATAACATTTCTCCGAGTCGAGAAGTATTAGCGTGGAATAGAAAATGGCGGCGGAGAAAGCAAAGGGAGAGGAGGCAATGTCAGCTGGACTTGCCAGGCATATGTCCCCTGCGTGATGACGTCTGTGTGCGCAAATCTCAGAAATCTCATAGTTCGCTTGATGGGCCGACGTTGTGGATCGGAGATAGTCAACGCAATTTCACAATTCGCTGAAATACCGACTCTCATTTGATCTTATCTCATCTCATCTGATCTCGCCTCAACTAATCTCATCTCATCTGATCTCGTCTGATCTCATCTAATCTCATTTCATCTAATCTCATCTGATCTCATCTCATCTCATTTCATGTCATTTAATGTCATGTCAACACTTCTCATGTCACGCCATATAATCTCATCACAATCAAGCTCATCTGATCTTATCTCATTTCATGCCATGTCATCACATCACATCTCATCTCAACTCTCATCTCATTTCATGTCATCTCATCTTTATCTCATCTTTATCTTATCTCATCTTTATCTCATCTCATGTCATCTAATATCAGCTCACGTCATCTCATCTCATGTCATCTCACGTAATCTCATCTCAAATGATGCCATCTCATCTCATCTCATCTCATCTCATCATGTTCCTCTTGTACCTTGCGGTGTCGAGGTGAAGCATACACAGCTTGAGACTGCCCGCTTATGGGCTTCATATATTGAGATTCCTAAGGACCCTGTTATTTCCCTGTCCATCCACACATCAAGATTCTCCAGGACCCTTTTATTCTCCCTATTCATCCATATATCAAGATTATCCAGGACTCTGTTATTCCCTGTGTTCATCCACACATCGAGATTCCCAAGGATTCTGTTATTCCCTGTGTACATCCACACATCAAGATTCCCAAGGATTCTGTTATTCTTTCTGTTCATCCACACATCGAGATTCTCCAGGACTCTGTTATTTCCTGTGTTCATTCACACATCGAGATTCCCAAGGACTCTGTTATTCCCTGTGTTCACCCACTCATCGAGATTCCAAAGGACTCTGTTATTCTTCCTATTTATCCACACATCGGGATTCTCCAGGACCCTGTTATTCCCCGTCTCCATCCACACATCGGGGTTCTCTAGGCACTGTTATTCCCTGCTGACAACTCCCCAATCACGGTCATACAAAGTGGGGTACATCGCAATGACCGCATCTACAGGTGGTCATTAATATTACAGAATTATACTTTTAGTATAGAGCATATTAAGGGTAAGGACAACATTCTTGCTGATACCCTTAGTCGACCATCTGAGGTAGAAATACCTGATATTCCACATGAATAGGTAGTTTAAGAAATGTTCATTTAGTACACTTAAGATATCCTGTGTAGAATATACTATTGAATACATAGACATCAGGATCAGGACTGTGTGCTAAGAACAGTGAACTACCATGTGTCCGTGGACAGCAGAATAAGAACTGTGCGCCAAGAACAAGGGAATCACCGTGTGTACATAGACAGCTCGTTACTTACTATGCTCCATTTGTGTTCCGGTGAATCACCTGTGGTAATCACATAAGAACAGTGTCAGAACATTGTAAAATAACAGACACGAAGATACTTGGCTACGACACCAGCGGACTCGACGAGTGGAAGAATACCCATAAGACACAAGTATGACTGTGTAGTATAGTTAGTATACCCAGGATAATTGTGTATATATAAACTATGCCAACGAAAGCAATTTCTATACGTTATGGCAACCACTAACCTGAGGTAAATAAATACCATGTATATATATATTTATTTTGATATGTAATATAACGGTTTTAAGATAGTGGTAAATTATAGTTAGATTAGTTACTTTAATAAAGAGTTAGATCAGATTTAGGGAATATAATAGATATTGTTTTGTAGTTTAGATAAATCATTAATTTACCCACTCACTTAGCATAAAAGTAGATTAGGATAGTACTTTAAACTTAATAACAGCGAATTAAAGATTAGTATAAAAAGCTTAAGATAGGAACAACACCATGTAGTCATTTAATTTCACTTTATTTCATTCCATCTTTATGAACACTTTAACAACCTCATCATTTAGGACTAAAATTAGGTTATACTTTATAGAGTAAAAGGATTATACACATGAACATACATCATTTATACCATGTAGATTAAAAATATCCATTATATTTTTTTCATTTAAACATTAAAAACATTATTTAGAATTTTTGTTACATGTCACATTACCCATTTCATAAAGATACATAACTCATCTCACATCATTTTCATTTTTGTAGATAGTTAGATTACTTCCCTTAAATTGGGTTAATTTTGTACAACAAATTAGAATAGATATATTTAGAGAATTAGTATTAGTATTTCAATAGAATATAGTGTTTAATAATATCAGGGTACAGACTATCAACCCTATTTCATCCATGTAAATATTTTGTAAATACATGACTCGTGCAGTAAGTTACGCACAGTCATTAAGCTCAACTCTTTTCAAACTGAGCCAAACTTGTACAGTGTCACTTCAAGGTTTTTAAATAATTGGGAGAATAAAAGATGTGTGACAGAAGTATGAAAGCGAGAGAAAATGGTAAATATACAATGGAGAGTGAAGGCAGCCAGCGGATTTTTTCTGCCGCTCAGCGCGACTTTTTATTATTTGTCTGCGTCAAGCGTTTGCTTTCAATGTTGAAATGTGCTGTCTCAAATGTATTGTCTGTAGTTTAGAGTAAACCTTAGAGAAAGTATTTTAAGTCTCATAAGACGGAAACGTAGTCACGAATTAGTGTTATACACTTGTTTGTGGCCACATTTAACCGAATTATGGCACTTGAAAACTAACTTACATACATATGGATAGACAGACACACATGGTAGAAGTTAAATGATATTAGTTAGATTCAAACACGCAAACAACCAGGAAAACACACATGTAAAGCACATACATTTTTTAGAACAAAGGGATATAACTCCGGGTCAGGGGACACAATAGACAACGAAACACTAACTTAACAGTGGAAGATAACTTTACACGCGGAAGCGAGATAGGTAAAGCCTGTCGCACACAGCTTGGGCAAGGGTTGTTTAATATTATATGGGGGACATGAAGTAATTCATGTGTTGACCCTAAAAAAGTCAACTTTGCATGGGTAGTGAGTTAATTTACTATTTGAGGGCGGGTCTTATAAGACAATGGTCCGGTTCAGACAAACCTCTGATTAATATAATATTGCGATTGAGAAGAGGGCTCACGCCAACCAGACAAGTTTGTGGCGATCACCAGTAGCCAAGTAAAGTGATACGACACTGTGACAATAGTCAGTAGAAGTCTATTGAGGTACCCAGAACCAAGTTATCTGTAGTCTTTGACAAAAATTAGATACACTAATTTTTAGAAACCTCTTGCGTCACAACCATGAGTCAAAGTTTGTAACGCAACACAGGAGGGGAGGGTGTGTGTCAAAGACTCAGTTATATAGGAATGAAGACCACCCTGAAAGAGTGGTCTACCTCAAGTAGAATAGAGGTAACCCAGTGCCCCTACATGAGGGCAGGGTAGGTGTAGGGAATAAATAAGAAGGGGAACTATTAAATAGTTCTCTCATGGGACACGGAGGTGTCAACCAGAGAGTAAACACTCTGGTCACGGCATAATCACGCCAACGTGATAGACACGGAGAACTAAACTGAAACTCAAGAGAGGCCACTACTCTAGCGTGCTGAATGATGCCGCACGCAAAAGCCGTAGTGCGCCCCAAGTCCTTCCGCGTACTGTGTAAACAGCACGGGAGGAATGATCAGACGGGACACAGACTTCGTAGTGAACGCATCGCTTAGCGTCGATGCTTATTTCGTTAGCCGAGTAGATAGATTAGCAGTAGGGTTAGGAAACGACTAGTGATAGGCAATTCTGTGCATTCTTGTGTGATTTGTTAGCGACTGTTTTTTGTACATTGATGTGATGCAAAGAGCCAGTGGCAATAAAATGTGTAATCAATTCCTCTCGTACGACTAACAAGTCTTTTTGTGTGGTGCGAGAGAAGTTATTCCGGAATGCCTGTGACATCGGTTGATGACAGTGTTCATCCACACATCGAGATTCTCCTGGACCCTGATATTCTCTGTGTTTATCCACACATCGAGATTCCCAAGGACTTTGTTATTCCCTGTGTACATCCACACATCGAGATTCCCAAGGACTTTGTTAATCCCTGTGTTCATCCACACATTGAGATTCTCTATAACCCCGATATTCCCTGTGTACATCCACACATCCAGATTCCCAAGGACTTTGTTATTTCCTGTGTACATCCACACATCGAGATTCCCAAGGACTTTATCATTCCCTGTGTTCATCCTCACATCGAGATTCTCCACGACCCTATAATTCCCTGTGTTCATCCACACATCGAGATTCTCCAGGACCCTGTTATTCCCGGTGTTCATCCACACATCGAGATTCTCCAGGACTCTGTTATTCCACGTGTTTATCCACACATCGAGATTCTCCTGGACCCTGTTATTCCCTGTGTTCATCCACACATCGAGATTCTCCAGGACCCTGTTATTCCCGGTGTTCATCCACACATCGAGATTCTCCAGGACTCTGTTATTCCACGTGTTTTATCCACACATCGAGATTCTCCTGGACCCTGTTATTCCCTGTGTTCATCCACACATCGAGATTCTCCAGGTCCCTGTTATTCCCGGTGTTCATCCACACATCGAGATTCTCCAGGACTCTGTTATTCCACGTGTTTATCCACACATCGAGATTCTCCTGGACCCTGTTATTCCCTGTGTTCATCCACACATCGAGATTCTCCAGGACCCTGTTATTCTCCGTGTTCATCCACACACTGAGTCCAGGGTTCGAAATCAGCCCCTTACAATCTGGAATCAGCCCGGCTTCCGTTGACAGTAGTGGTATGAATGTTGATCGTTCAGAAAGCAATAGGAAACTCAATAAATTAATCAGGCCGCGTCTCCACAATGAAGGTTGGTTCAATGAAGCTCCAATACCGTAATAGCAAAGAGCCAAAAATGCCGGGGTTGTAAAGGACAGGTAATTGACTTTTAACGCCGTTAATGATTGTCCTATGATTAAAAGTCGCTTAAAAGTTGACAGGATCGACTTCATTGCACCGGGTTTTATCCCATATGGCTCAGTCTCTTTCCGCAGTGAGGAAAGCGTCGCACAAAGCACGAACTCCGTAGCTATAGCGACGACCCACAGAATTCTCCGAAAAATTTAACCCGTGAACCGAAGGATGCGGCCCGGAATCGAACCCACAACGTTCGGAGCCCGAGTCAAACGGCTTGACCACTTCGCCACAGAGTTACCTGTCTGCCTGTCTGTCTGTAAATTAACCACTTTGGCGAAGTGGCTAGCACCCTAATCTTGGGGTCAGTGATCAAATGTTCAAATCCTCATAGAGGCGGGGATCTTTTAAATCCACCCAGGATCCCTAGTCGACCCAGCCTAAATGCATACCAGGAAACTTGGTATGAATTAAGGTTATGACCAGATAACCTGTCGACTGCAGACGGATTCCTGAAGCCTGATTATCTCTCGTGTCCACCCATACTGGTAGGTGTTGGTTATTCGAGTGGCTAATTGTTAATCAGCCTTCAGGAATCCTTGTGTAGTCCACTGGTCATAAACGCCGTGCTCGGCGATATCGCAACAACTGCTTAATAGCTGTCATAAAGTTAACAAAGAAAAGGCTCTTCGTATATTGTATCCCTCGAACAATACACGATTGTTCACATACACCGAGGAATTAGCAATTAGACGGTTCCAGCCAGTGTCTGTGGTCTGCGTGGCAGAAAGGATAAGAGCGTTCGCCTTTAAACTTCCGGTTCGCTGATGACGGGGAAGAAGGTTCAACCACTACACCTGTGAGTTGGACTTCAGCGTTGACCTCTTGCTCAGAAAGCAATGGCAAACTACTCAACAACAGATTGCCTAGAAAACCAACCTTGGATTGGTGTTAATCCCACCTTCTGCTAAGGACACGCAGCGTTTTAGGCCAGTTTTGTGTCAGACAGACAGACAGATAGGCATGTAGACAGACAGTCAGACAGACAGACAGACAGACAGACAGACAGACAGACATCAAAACAGTTTAAAGCCAACTAGTCTCAGCATGTCCTGTATAAACTCCCCTGGAGCTAGCAGGTCTGAAAATAGCAAGGATTAAATCCCACACGGGCGATGAATCGTGTTTCTGGACACATTGAGACTGCAGCTGTAACACCCTCAGACATAATTTGCTGGCCTGCAATAGGTCATTGTAACGGTCCCTGTGTGTCGACACATCCCACCAACCACATTTGTCAAGATGATACTTACACTAGCGAAATTTTGGACTCGTCAAAGCCTTGAGGTATGCCGTTCTGTGTGCTAGACCAGTGCTTCTCAACTTTTTGAAACTCATATCCCGTCTTTGGTTATTTTTACCGCGCTTACCGCCCTGGGTCCCCTCGCCATTTCTTGGTCGCGTTAGCTCTTAAAGGGTACTTTACCACGCATGCTTTTGATCTCTCAGTACACCCCTTGTCACTTGACATGGCTGAGAACTCTCCCAAAATTTGAAAAATTCCACTCCACAAATTGCGATCTCCGTCGCCACAGATCAATGCCTGTGTTGTATCCCTTCCATGCCATGTCACAAGACTGTCAAGAATTCTCTCTCTCTCTCTCTCTCTCTCTCTCTCTCTCTCTCTCTCTCTCTCTCTCTCTCTCATTCTCTCTCTCTCTCTCTCTCTCTCTCTCTCTCTCTCTCTCTCTCTCTCTCTCACGAGTCATGTGGGTGATGGAGAAGGAAAAAGTGGGTATGTATGTATGTACTAGTAAAGTTGTGTTAGCGAGTATGTAATTGTGAGTGAGAATATGTGTATGCGAGGGGTGTGTATTTGATATTGAGTTTCCTCCGAAGTCGGAGAGTATCTGCCTGCACGGCGAGGAACCACAAGTCTGCACACTAATAAGCCAGACATGGGACAACGGATACTCACGCAAACCTTAGTCCTGTATGACATCACACTAATGTTGAACAACAGGATGTCACCATCCGACATACAGGACTTCACGCTGGAGTTCACAGCCAGCGAACACAAGCACGCACCAGCGATATTGAGTGCACAGAGTTTTCGTAAATGATGTAAGTATGCAGGTATGTCTGCATGTGTTTATGCACTTGCTGTGTACGTGTGTCTGGCTGCCTCCTTGTCTCTTAACATGGTAATATGCATTGTTTATACCCACAACATTCATCTGACAATGTTGTTTGCCTATGTGAACGTAGCATGAAAAAAAAAAAAACAATTAATTGATGTACGAAAGATGAGTGATTGGAAGAGCCGAATGTAAGACTGGTCTGCGTGCCCAATTTGTGACCCTATTAAAAATAATGTTCGTTCGTTCGTTCGTTCGTTCGTTCGTGTATTTCTACAACTCGTGTTTGATCATCTGTGTGTTGACATGTGACGGAGTGTTCATTCGGATGTGAGTGTACCTGAGACAACGAGCTACAAATGCTATCAAACATCACCTCAAACGCCTCTGCTAAAAGTTATGAAGAAGAGAGCTAGCAATCTTACCTCATATGGCACGGTCTAGCATTTGTGAATTCCTAATACTTCATGCCCCAGTAGCATTAATAGTTTTGGAACTACCCTGTACGTGTACACTAGTTACATATACAACAGTTATGGAGATACCCTGTACGTGTACACTAGTTACATACACAACAGATATCGAGATACCCTGTACGTGTACACTAGTTACATATACAACATTTATGGAACTACCCTGTACGTGTGCACTAGTTACATACACAACAGTTATGGAATTACCCTGTACGTGTACACTAGTTACATATACAACAGTTATGGAATTACCCTGTACGTGTACACTATTTACATATACAACAGTTATGGGATTACCCTGTACGTGTACACTAGTTACATATACAACAGTTATTGAGATACCCTGTACGTGTACACTAGTTACATATACAACATTTGGGGAACTACCCTGTACGTGTACACTAGGTACATATACAACATTTATGGAATTACCCTGTATGTGTACACTAGTTACATATACAACAGTTATGGAATTACCCTGTACGTGTACACTAGGTACATATACAACATTTATGGAATTACCCTGTACGTGTACACTATGTACATATACAACAGTTATGGAATTACCCTGTACGTGTACACTAGTTACATATACAACAGTTATGGAATTACCCTGTACGTGTACACTAGTTACATATACAACATTTGTGGAACTACCCTGTACGTGTACACTAGGTACATATACAACATTTATGGAATTACCCTGCACGTGTACACTATGTACATATACAACAGTTATGGAATTACCCTATACGTGTACACTATGTACATATACAACAGTTATGGAATTACCCTGTACGTGTACACTATGTACATATACAACATTTATGGGATTACCCTGTACGTGTACACTAGGTACATATACAACATTTATGGAATTACCCTGTACGTGTACACTATGTACATATACAACAGTTATGGGATTACCCTGTACTTGTACATTAGTTACATATACAACAGTTATGGAATTACCCTGTACGTGTACACTAGTTACATATACAACAGTTATGGAATTACTCTGTACGTGTACACTATTTACATATACAACAGTTATGGGATTACCCTGTACGTGTACACTAGTTACATATACAACAGTTATTGAGATACCCTGTACGTGTACATTAGTTACATATACAACATTTGTGGAACTACCCTGTACGTGTACACTAGGTACATATACAACAGTTATGGAATTACCCTGTACGTGTACACTATGTACATATACAACAGTTATGGAATTATCCTGTACGTGTACACTAGGTTCATGAACAACAGTTATGGGATTACCATATACGTGTACACTAGGTTCATATACAACAGTTATGGAATTACCCTGTACGTGTACACTAGTTACATATACAACAGTTATGGAGATACCCGGTACGTGTACACTAGTTACATATACAACAGTTATGGAACTACCCTGTACGTGTACACTAGTTGCATATACAACATTTATGGAACTACCCTGTACGTGTACACTAGGTACATATACAACAGTTATGGAGCTACCCTGTACGTGTACACTAGTTACATATACAACATTTGTGGAACTACCCTGTACGTGTACACTAGTTACATATACAACATTTGTGGAACTACCCTGTACGTGTACACTAGTTACATATACAACATTTGTGGAACTACCCTGTACGTGTACACTAGGTACATATACAACAGTTATGGGATTACCCTGTACGTGTACACTAGGTACACATACAACATTTGTGGAATTACCCTGTACGTGTACACTAGTTACATATACAACAGTTATGGAATTACCCTGTACGTGTACACTAGTTACATATACAACAGTTATGGAGATACCCTGTACGTGTACACTAGTTACATATACAACATTTATGGAACTGCCCTGTACGTGTACACTAGGTACATATACAACAGTTATGGAATTACCCTGTACGTGTACACTAGTTAGATATACAACATTTATGGAACTGCCCTGTACGTGTACACTAGTTACATATACAACAGTTATGGGATTACCCTGTACGTGTACACTAGTTACATATACAACAGTTATGGAATTACCCTGTACGTGTACACTAGTTACATATACAACATTTATGGAACTGCCCTGTACGTGTACACTAGGTACATATACAACAGTTATGGAGATACCCTGTACGTGTACACTAGGTACATATACAACATTTGTGGAACTGCCCTGTACGTGTACACTAGTTACATATACAACATTTATGGAGATACCCTGTACGTGTACACTAGGTACATATACAACAGTTATGGAATTACCCTGTACGTGTACACTAGGTACATATACAACATTTATGGAGATACCCTGTACATGTACACTAGGTACATATACAACATTTATGGAACTGCCCTGTACGTGTACACTAGGTACATATACAACAGTTATGGAATTACCCTGTACGTGTACACTGGGTACATATACAAAAGTTATGGAATTACCCTGTACGTGTACACTGGGTACATATACAACAGTTATGGAATTACCCTGTTCATGTACACTTGGTACATATACAACAGTTATGGAATTACCCTGTACGTGTACACTGGTTTTATATACAACAGTTATGGAATTACCCTGTACATGTACACTGGGTACATATACAACAGTTATGGAATTACCCTGTACGTGTACACTGGGTACATATACAACAGTTATGGAATTACCCTGTACGTGTACACTAGTTACATATACAACAGTTATGGAATTACCCTGTACGTGTACACTATTTACATATACAACAGTTATGGGATTACCCTGTACGTGTACACTAGGTACATATACAACATTTATGGAATTACCCTGTACGTGTACACTATGTACATATACAACAGTTATGGAATTACCCTGTACGTGTACACTAGTTACATATACAACAGTTATTGAGATACCCTGTACCTGTACACTAGTTACATATACAACATTTGTGGAACTACCCTGTACGTGTACACTAGGTACATATACAACATTTATGGAATTACCCTGTACGTGTACACTATGTACATATACAACAGTTATGGAATTACCCTGTACGTGTACACTATGTACATATACAACAGTTATGGAATTACCCTGTACGTGTACACTATGTACATATACAACATTTATGGAATTACCCTGTACGTGTACACTAGGTGCATATACAACATTTATGGAATTACCCTGTACGTGTACACTATGTACATATACAACAGTTATGGGATTACCCTGTACGTGTACATTAGTTACATATACAACAGTTATGGAATTACCCTGTACGTGTACACTAGTTACATATACAACAGTTATGGAATTACCCTGTACGTGTACACTATTTACATATACAACAGTTATGGGATTACCCTGTACGTGTACACTAGTTACATATACAACAGTTATTGAGATACCCTGTACGTGTACACTAGTTACATATACAACATTTGTGGAACTACCCTGTACGTGTACACTAGGTACATATACAACATTTATGGAATTACCCTGTACGTGTACACTATGTACATATACAACAGTTATGGAATTATCCTGTACGTGTACACTAGGTTCATGAACAACAGTTATGGGATTACCCTATACGTGTACACTAGGTTCATATACAACAGTTATGGAATTACCCTGTACGTGTACACTAGTTACATATACAACAGTTATGGAGATACCCTGTACGTGTACACTAGTTACATATACAACAGTTATGGAGATACCCGGTACGTGTACACTAGTTACATATACAACAGTTATGGAACTACCCTGTACGTGTACACTAGTTACATATACAACATTTATGGAACTACCCTGTACGTGTACACGAGGTACATATACAACAGTTATGGAGCTACCCTGTACGTGTACACTAGTTACATATACAACATTTGTGGAACTACCCTGTACGTGTACACTAGTTACATATACAACATTTGTGGAACTACCCTGTACGTGTACACTAGTTACATATACAACATTTGTGGAACTACCCTGTACGTGTACACTAGGTACATATACAACAGTTATGGGATTACCCTGTACGTGTACACTAGGTACACATACAACATTTGTGGAATTACCCTGTACGTGTACACTAGTTACATATACAACAGTTATGGAATTACCCTGTACGTGTACACTAGTTACATATACAACAGTTATGGGATTACCCTGTACGTGTACACTAGTTACATATACAACAGTTATGGAGATACCCTGTACGTGTACACTAGTTACATATACAACATTTATGGAACTGCCCTGTACGTGTACACTAGGTACATATACAACAGTTATGGAATTACCCTGTACGTGTACACTAGTTACATATACAACATTTATGGAACTGCCCTGTACGTGTACACTAGTTACATATACAACAGTTATGGGATTACCCTGTACGTGTACACTAGTTACATATACAACAGTTATGGAATTACCATGTAAGTGTACACTAGTTACATATACAACATTTATGGAACTGCCCTGTACGTGTACACTAGGTACATATACAACAGTTATGGAGATACCCTGTACGTGTACACTAGGTACATATACAACATTTGTGGAACTGCCCTGTACGTGTACACTAGTTACATATACAACATTTATGGAGATACCCTGTACGTGTACACTAGGTACATATACAACATTTATGGAGATACCCTGTACATGTACACTAGGTACATATACAACATTTATGGAACTGCCCTGTACGTGTACACTAGGTACATATACAACAGTTATGGAATTACCCTGTACGTGTACACTAGGTACATATACAACATTTATGGAGATATCCTGTACATGTACACTAGGTACATATACAACATTTATGGAACTGCCCTGTACGTGTACACTAGGTACATATACAACAGTTATGGAATTACCCTGTACGTGTACACTGGGTACATATACAACAGTTATGGAATTACCCTGTACGTGTACACTGGGTACATATACAACAGTTATGGAATTACCCTGTACATGTACACTTGGTACATATACAACAGTTATGGAATTACCCTGTACGTGTACACTGGGTACATATACAACAGTTATGGAATTACCCTGTACGTGTACACTGGGTACATATACAACAGTTATGGAATTACCCTGTACGTGTACACTGGGTACATATACAACAGGTATGGAATTACCCTGTACGTGTACACTGGGTACATATACAACAGTTATGGAATTACCCTGTACGTGTACACTGGGTACATATACAACAATTATGGAATTACCCTGTACGTGTACACTGGGTACATATACAACAGTTATGGAATTACCCTGTACGTGTACACTAGGTTCATATACAACAGTTATGGGATTACCCTGTACGTGTACACTAGTTACATATACAACAGTTATAGAATTACCCTGTATGTGTACACTAGTTACATATACAACAGTTATGGGACTACCCAGTACGTGTATACTAGTTACATATACAACATTTATGGAACTGCCCTGTACGTGTACACTAGGTACATATACAACATTTATGGAACTACCCTGTACGTATACACTAGGTACATATACAACATTTATGGAACTACTCTCTACGTGTACACTAGTTACATATACAACATTTATGGAACTACCCTCTACGTGTACACTAGTTACATATACAACAGTTATGGGATTACCCTGTATGTGTACACTAGTTACATATACAACAGTTATGGAGATACCCTGTACGTATACACTAGGTACATATACAACATATATGGAACTACGCTGTACGTGTACACTAGTTACATATACAACATTTATGGAACTAAGCTGTACGTGTACACTAGTTACATATACAACATTTATGGAACTAAGCTGTACGTGTACACTAGTTACATATACAACATTTATGGAACTACCCTGTACGTGTACACTAGTTACATATACAACAGTTATGGGACTACCCTGTACGTGTACACTAGGTTCATATACAACAGTTATGGAACTACCCTGTACGTGTACACTAGTTACATATACAACATTTATGGAACTACCCTGTACGTGTACACTAGTTACATATACAACAGTTATGGAACTACCCTGTACATGTACACTAGTTACATATACAACAGTTATGGAACTACCCTGTACATGTACACTAGTTACATATACAACATTTGTGGAACTACCCTGTACGTATACACTAGGTACATATACAACATTTTTGGAACTACCCTGTACGTGTACACTAGGTACATATACAACATTTATGAACTACCCTGTACGTGTACACTAGGTACATATACAACAGTTATGGAGATACCCTGTACGCATACACTAGGTACATATACAACATTTATGGAACTACCCTGTACGTATACACTAGGTACATATACAACATATATGGAACTACCCTGTACATGTACACTAGTTACATATACAACATTTGTGGAACTACCCTGTACGTATACACTAGGTACATATACAACATTTATGAATTACCCTGTACGTGTACACTAGGTACATATACAACATTTATGGAACTACCCTGTACGTGTACACTAGGTACATATACAACATTTATGAACTACCCTGTACGTGTACACTAGTTACATATACAACAGTTATGG
>JACEFZ010025808.1:337500-447500 GCA_014155875.1 Cepaea nemoralis
ACCACACTTAGATCATTAACCACATTAAGCTTATTAACCATTAAGCACACTAAGCTCATTAACCACATTAACCACACTAAGCTCATTAACCGCATTAACCACACTAAGTTCGTTTACCTCTCACTACATTAACCACACTAAGCTCATTAACCGCATTAACCACATTAACCACACTAAGCTCATTAACCACATTAACCACACTAAGCTCTTTAAACACATTAACCACACTAAGTTCGTCAATCTCTCACTACATTAACTCATTATCTCAACTAAGCTCATTAACCACATTAACCACACTAAGCTCATTAACCACATTAAGCTCATTAACCACGCTAAGCTCATTAACCGCATTAACGAACATTAACCACACTAAGCTCATTAACCACATTAATCAAACTTTGCTCTTTAACCACATTAACCACACTAAGTTCGTCAATCTCTCACTACATTAACTCATTATCTCAACTAAGCTCATTAACCACATTAACCACACTAAGCTCATTAACCACATTAAGCTCATTAACCACATTAAGCACACTAAGCTCATTAACCACACTAAGCTCATTAACCACATTAATCACACTAAGCTCTTTAACCACATTAACCACACTAAGTTCGTCAATCTCTCACTACATTAACTCATTATCTCAACTAAGTTCATTAACCACATTAACCACACTAAGCTCATTAACCACATTAACCACACTAAGCTCATTATCCACATTAACCACACTAAGCTCATTATCCACATTAACCACACTTAGCTCATTAACCACATTAAGCTTATTAACCATTAACCACACTAAGCTCATTAACCACATTAACCACACTAAGCTCATTAACCGCATTAACCACACTAAGTTCGTTTTCCTCTCACCACATTAACCACACTAAGCTCATTAACCACACTAAGCTCATTAACCACATTAACCACACTAAGCTCATTAACCACATTAACCACACTAAGCTCTTTAACCACACTAAGTTCGTCAATCTCTCACTATGTTAACTCATTATCTCAACTAAGCTAATTAACCACATTAACCACACTAAGCTCATTATCCACATTAACCGCACTAAGCTCATTAACCACATTAACCACATTAAGCTTACTAACCACATTAACCACACTAAGTTCGTCAACCTCTCACTACATTAACCACACTGAGCTCATTATCCACATTAACCGCACTAAGCTCATTAACCACATTAAGCTTATTAACCACATTAACCACACTATGCTCGTCAACCTCTCACTACATTAACCACACTAAACTCATTATCCACATTAACCACACTAAGCTCATTATCCACATTAACCACACTAAGCTCATTAACCACACTAAGATCATTAACCACATTAACCACACTAAGATCATTAACCACATTAACCACACTAAGCTCATTAACCACATTAACCACACTAAACTCATTAACCACACTAAGCTCATTAACCACATTAATCTTATTAACCACATTAACCACACTAAGTTCGTCAACCTCTCACTACATTAACCACACTAAGCTCATCATCCACATTAACCACACTAAGCTCATTAACCACACTAAGATCATTAACCACATTAACCACACTAAGATCATTAACCACATTAACCACACTAAGATCATTAACCACATTAACCACACTAAGATCATTAACCACATTAACCACACTAATATCATTAACCACATTAACCACACTAAGCTTATTAACCACATTAACCACACTAAGCTTATTAACCACATTAACTACACCTAGTTCATTAACCACATTAAGCTTATTAACCACATTAACCACACTAAGCTCATTAACCACATTTAACACATTAGCCACACTAAGTTCATTAAGCTCTCACGTACATTAACCACACAAAGCACATTAAACCACACCCAGCACAAGCAAAGTGTATGTCTACTCAACCAGGCTGGGTGGTTACATACTGCACAAACCTATATGTCTGTCTACTCAACCAGGCTGGGTGGTTACATACTGCACAAACCTATATGTCTGTCTACTCAACCAGGCTGGGTGGTTACATACTGCACAAACCTATATGTCTGTTTACTCAACCAGGCTGGGTGGTTACATGCTGCACAAACCTATATGTCTGTCTACTCAACCAGGTTGGGTGGTTAATACTGCACAAACCTATATGTCTGTCTACTCAACCAGGCTGGGTGGTTACGTACTGCACAAACCTATATGTCTGTCTACTCAACCAGGCTGGGTGGTTACATACTGCACAATTTTATATGTCTACACAACCAGGCTGGGTGGCTACATACTGCACAAACCTATATGTCTGTCTACTCAACCAGGCTGGGTGGTTACATACTGCACAATTTTATATGTCTACACAACCAGGCTGGGTGGCTACATACTGCACAAACCTATATGTCTGTCTACACAACCAGGCTGGGTGGCTACATACTGCACAAACCTATATGTCTACTCAACCAGGCTGGGTGGTTACATACTTCACAAACCTATATGTCTACTCAACCAGGTTGGATGGTTATATACTACACAAACCTATATGTCTACTCAACCAGGCTGGGTGGTTACATACTTCACAAACCTATATGTCTGTCTACTCAACCAGGTGGATGGTTACATACTACACAAACCTATATGTCTACTCAACCAGGTTGGATGGTTACATACTACACAAACCTATATGTCTACTCAACCTGGTTGGGTGGTTACATACCTGACAAACATATATGTCTGTCTACTCAACCAGGTTGGATGGTTACATACTACACAAACCTATATGTCTGTCTACTCAACCAGGTTGGATGGTTACATACTACACAAACCTATATGTCTACTCAACCAGGTTGGGTGGTTACATACCTGACAAACATATATGTCTGTCTACTCAACCAGGTTGGATGGTTACATACTACACAAACCTATATGTCTGTCTACTCAACCAGGTTGGATGGTTGCATACTACACAAACCTATATGTCTGTCTACTCAACCAGGCTGGGTGGCTACATGCTGCACAAACCTATATGTCTGTCTACTCAACCAGGTTGGATGGTTACATACTACACAAACCTATATGTCTACTCAACCAGGTTGGATGGTTACATACTACACAAACCTATATGTCTACTCAACCAGGTTGGGTGGTTACATACTGCACAAACCTATATGTCTGTCTACTCAACCAGGCTGGGTGGTTACATACTGCACAAACCTATATGTCTGTCTACTCAACCAGGCTGGGTGGCTACATACTGCACAAACCTATATGTCTGTCTACTCAACCAGGTTAGGTGGTTACGTACTGCACAAACCTATATGTCTGTCTACTCAACCAGGCTGGGTGGTTACATGCTGCACAAACCTATATGTCTGTCTACTCAACCAGGCTGGGTGGCTGCATACTGCACAAACCTATATGTCTGTCTACTCAACCAGGCTGGGTGGCTACATGCTGCACAAACCTATATGTCTGTCTACTCAACCAGACTGGGTGGCTACATACTGCACAAACCTATATGTCTGTCTACTCAACCAGGCTGGGTGGCTACATGCTGCACAAACCTATATGTCTGTCTACTCAACCAGGCTGGGTGGCTACCTACTGCACTAACCTATATGACTGTCTACTCAACCAGGCTGGGTGGCTACCTACTGCACTAACCTATATGACTGTCTACTCAACCAGGCTGGGTGGCTACATGCTGCACAAACCTATATGTCTGTCTACTCAACCAGGCTGGGTGGCTACATACTGCACAAACCTATATGTCTGTCTACTCAACCAGGCTGGGTGGTTACATACTGCACAAACCTATATGTCTGTCTACTCAACCAGGCTGGGTGGCTACATACTGCACAAACCTATATGTCTGTCTACTCAACCAGGCTGGGTGGCTACATACTGCACAAACCTATATGTCTGTCTACTCAACCAGGCTGGGTGGTTACGTACTGCACAAACCTATATGTCTGTCTACTCAACCAGGCTGGGTGGTTACATACTGCACAATTTTATATGTCTACACAACCAGGCTGGGTGGCTACATACTGCACAAACCTATATGTCTGTCTACTCAACCAGGCTGGGTGGTTACATACTGCACAATTTTATATGTCTACACAACCAGGCTGGGTGGCTACATACTGCACAAACCTATATGTCTGTCTACACAACCAGGCTGGGTGGCTACATACTGCACAAACCTATATGTCTACTCAACCAGGCTGGGTGGTTACATACTTCACAAACCTATATGTCTACTCAACCAGGTTGGATGGTTACATACTACACAAACCTATATGTCTACTCAACCAGGCTGGGTGGTTACATACTTCACAAACCTATATGTCTGTCTACTCAACCAGGTGGATGGTTACATACTACACAAACCTATATGTCTACTCAACCAGGTTGGATGGTTACATACTACACAAACCTATATGTCTACTCAACCTGGTTGGGTGGTTACATACCTGACAAACATATATGTCTGTCTACTCAACCAGGTTGGATGGTTACATACTACACAAACCTATATGTCTGTCTACTCAACCAGGTTGGATGGTTACATACTACACAAACCTATATGTCTACTCAACCAGGTTGGGTGGTTACATACCTGACAAACATATATGTCTGTCTACTCAACCAGGTTGGATGGTTACATACTACACAAACCTATATGTCTGTCTACTCAACCAGGTTGGATGGTTGCATACTACACAAACCTATATGTCTGTCTACTCAACCAGGCTGGGTGGCTACATGCTGCACAAACCTATATGTCTGTCTACTCAACCAGGTTGGATGGTTACATACTACACAAACCTATATGTCTACTCAACCAGGTTGGATGGTTACATACTACACAAACCTATATGTCTACTCAACCAGGCTGGGTGGTTACATACTGCACAAACCTATATGTCTGTCTACTCAACCAGGCTGGGTGGTTACATACTGCACAAACCTATATGTCTGTCTACTCAACCAGGCTGGGTGGCTACATACTGCACAAACCTATATGTCTGTCTACTCAACCAGGTTAGGTGGTTACGTACTGCACAAACCTATATGTCTGTCTACTCAACCAGGCTGGGTGGTTACATGCTGCACAAACCTATATGTCTGTCTACTCAACCAGGCTGGGTGGCTGCATACTGCACAAACCTATATGTCTGTCTACTCAACCAGGCTGGGTGGCTACATACTGCACAAACCTATATGTCTGTCTACTCAACCAGGCTGGGTGGCTGCATACTGCACAAACCTATATGTCTGTCTACTCAACCAGGCTGGGTGGCTACATACTGCACAAACCTATATGTCTGTCTACTCAACCAGGCTGGGTGGCTGCATACTGCACAAACCTATATGTCTGTCTACTCAACCAGGCTGGGTGGCTACATACTGCACAAACCTATATGTCTGTCTACTCAACCAGGCTGGGTGGCTACATACTGCACAAACCTATATGTCTGTCTACTCAACCAGGCTGGGTGGCTACCTACTGCACTAACCTATATGACTGTCTACTCAACCAGGCTGGGTGGCTACCTACTGCACTAACCTATATGACTGTCTACTCAACCAGGCTGGGTGGCTACATGCTGCACAAACCTATATGTCTGTCTACTCAACCAGACTGGGTGGCTACATACTGCACAAACCTATATGTCTGTCTACTCAACCAGGCTGGGTGGCTACATACTGCACAAACCTATATGTCTGTCTACTCAACCAGGCTGGGTGGTTACATACTGCACAAACCTATATGTCTGTCTACTCAACCAGGCTGGGTGGTTACATACTGCACAAACCTATATGTCTGTCTACTCAACCAGGCTGGGTGGTTACATACTGCACAAACCTATATGTCTGTCTACTCAACCAGGCTGGGTGGTTACATGCTGCACAAACCTATATGTCTTCTCAACCAGGCTAGGTGGTTACATACTGCACAAACCTATATGTCTGTCTACTCAACCAGACTGGGTGGCTACATGCTGCACAAACCTATATGTCTGTCTACTCAACCAGGCTGGGTGGCTACATGCTGCACAAACCTATATGTCTTCTCAACCAGGCTAGGTGGTTACATACTGCACAAACCTATATGTCTGTCTACTCAACCAGGCTGGGTGGTTACATACTGCACAAACCTATATGTCTGTCTACTCAACCAGGCTGGGTGGTTACATACTGCACAAACCTATATGTCTGTCTACTCAACCAGGCTGGGTGGCTACATGCTGCACAAACCTATATGTCTGTCTACTCAACCAGGCTGGGTGGCTACATACTGCACAAACCTATATGTCTGTCTACTCAACCAGGCTGGGTGGCTACATACTGCACAAACCTATATGTCTGTCTACTCAACCAGGCTGGGTGGTTACATACTGCACAAACCTATATGTCTGTCTACTCAACCAGGCTGGGTGGTTACATACTGCACAAACCTATATGTCTGTCTACTCAACCAGGCTGGGTGGTTACATACTGCACAAACCTATATGTCTGTCTACTCAACCAGGCTAGGTGGTTACATACTGCACAAACCTATATGCCTACTCACACAGACTGGGATATTACTAGGTCACTGTTATTTTTTATCCTTACAAGCCACCTACATTTATCTGCATAGCCCCAGCAAGCGACCTACATTTATCTGTATAGTGCCAGCAAACGACCTACATTTATCTGTATAGCCCCAGCAAGCGACCTACATGCGTCTATATAGCCCCAGCAAACGACCTACATTTATCTGTATAGTCCCAGCAAGCGACCTACATTTATCTGTATAGTCCCAGCAAACGACCTACATTTATCTGTATAGTTCCAGCAAGCGACCTACATTTATCTGTGTAGTCCCAGCAAACGACCTACATTTATCTGTATAGTCCCAGCAAGCGACCTACATTTATCTGTATTGTCCCAGCAAGCGACCTACATTTATCTGTATAGTCCCAGCAAGCGACCTACATTTATCTGTATTGTCCCAGCAAGCGACCTACATTTATCTGTATAGTCCCAGCAAGCGACCTACATTTATCTGTATAGCCCCAGCAAGCGACCTACATGTGTCTATATAGTCTTAGCAAGCGAATTACATTAGTCTGTGTAGTCTCAGAAAACACCCCACACTTCAACATGGCGATACCACTGCCATTTTCCAGCAGTCAAAATTGAAGCAATGTAATTACTACAATTAACTATCCTGTGTGTTACTTCAAGCTAGCTGACAGTTATTTGTTACATTTTGCTAAGGGGAGTGTAAGGGAAGTTACGCTACAATCTGTTGAATAGTATCGTGATATGAGTAAATGAACTTAAAGTTTGTCTCACCTTTTGGGCAATAATTTATTATCTCCCATATAAAATGTAAAAACATATATCTTTTACATTACTTAGGCACAATGGACACATGGTGTTAAACCCATATGTGTAAATAGCAGTCGGTATTCGATGTATGATACGGTCAGTAGCAGGTCGACCGTCTTTACTGCCCAAGACATTCCCCAGTTTTTACTGTAAGCTAGGGGGATCTGGGAGCTCAGGCCAGTTGTACACATCGAACTGGATACACCAAAACCATCGGCGTACTAGCCACGGCGCTACCAGTGCTAACCAAGTAATCCATAGATCTGTGTTCAGTATCGTGTGAATGAAGAATATTTCATAGGTTACGGCTGTGTCGCGTGTATTGTGTGCAATAATTCATGGTTGTGGCTGTATCGCATGAATTGTGTGGAACAATTCACACCCTGATGTGTGCCGTACATTGTGTGCAAATAATAATTCACACCCTGATGTGTGCCGTACATTGTGTGCAATAATTCATACCCTGATGTGTGCCGTACATTGTGTGCAATAATTCACATCCTGGTGTGTGCCATACATTGTGTGCAATAATTCACACCCTGGTGTTTGCCGTACATTATGTGCAATAATTCACACCCTGATGTGTGCCGTACATAGTGTGCAATAATTCACACCCTGATGTGTGCCGTACATTGTGTGCAATAATTCACACCCTGGTGTGTGCCATACATTGTGTGCAATAATTCACACCCTGGTGTGTGCCGTACATTGTGTGCAATGATTCACACCCTGGTGTGTGCCGTACATTGTGTGCAATGATTCACACCCTGGTGTGTGCCGTACATTGTGTGCAGTAATTCACACCCTGGTGTGTGCCGTACATTGTGTGCAATGATTCACACCCTAGTGTGTGCCGTACATTGTGTGCAATAATTCACACCCTGGTGTGTGCCGTACATTGTGTGCAATAATTCACACCCTGGTGTGTGCCGTACATTGTGTGCAATAATTCCCACCCTGATGTGTGCCGTACATTGTGTGCAATAATTCACACCCTAGTGTGTGCCGTACATTGTGTGCAATAATTCACACCCTGGCGTGTGCCGTACATTGTGTGCAATAATTCACACCCTGGTGTGTGCCGTACATTGTGTGCAATAATTCACACCCTGGTGTGTGCCGTACATTGTGTGCAACAATTTACACCATGGTGTGCCGTACATTGTGTGCAATAATTCACACCCAGGTGTGTGCTGTACATTGTGTGCAATAATTCACACCCTGATGTGTGCCGTACATTGTGTGCAATAATTCACACCCTGGTGTGTGCCGTACATTGTGTGCAATAATTCACACCCTGATGTGTGCCGTACATTGTGTGCAATAATTCACACCCTGGTGTGTGCCGTACATTGTGTGCAATAATTCACACTCTGGTGTGTGCCGTACATTGTGTGCAATAATTCACACCCTGATGTGTGCCGTACATTGTGTGCAATAATTCACACCCTGATGTGTGCCGTACATTGTGTGCAATAATTCACACCCTGATGTGTGCCGTACATTGTGTGCAATAATTCACACCCTGATGTGTGCCGTACAATGTGTGCAATAATTCACACCCTGGTGTGTGTCTTACATTGTGTGCAATAATTCACACCCTGGTGTGTGCCGTACATTGTGTGCAATAATTCACACCCTGATGTGTGCCGTACATTGTGTGCAATAATTCACACCCCGATGTGTGCCGTACATTGTGTGCAATAATTCACACCCTGGTGTGTGCCGTACATTGTGTGCAATAATTCCCACCCTGATGTGTGCCGTACATTGTGTGCAATAATTCACACCCTGATGTGTGCCGTACATTGTGTGCAATAATTCACACCCTGGTGTGTGCCTTACATTGTGTGCAATAATTCACACCCTGGTGTGTGCCGTACATTGTGTGCAATAATTCACACCCTGATGTGTGCCGTACATTGTGTGCAATAATTCACACCCTGGTGTGTGCCGTACATTGTGTGCAATAATTTACACCCTGATGTGTGCCGTACATTGTGTGCAATAATTCACACCCTGATGTGTGCCTTACATTGTGTGCAATAATTCACACCCTGGTGTGTGCCGTACATTGTGTGCAATAATTCACACCCTGATGTGTGCCGTACATTGTGTCCAATAATTCACACCCTGATGTGCGCCGTACATTGTGTGCAATAATTCACACCCTGGTGTGTGCCGTACATTGTGTGCAATAATTCACACCCTGGTGTGTGCCGTACATTGTGTGCAATAATTCACACCCTGGTGTGTGTCGTACATTGTGTGCAATAATTCACACCCTGGTGTGTGCCGTACATTGTGTGCAATAATTCACACCCTGCTGTGTGCCGTACATTGTTTGCAATAATTCACACCCTGATGTGTGCCGTACATTGTGTGCAATAATTCACATCCTGGTGTGTGCCGTACATTGTGTGCAATAATTTACACCCTGGTGTGTGCCGTACATTGTGTGCAATAATTCACACCCTGATGTGTGCCGTACATTGTGTGCAATAATTCACACCCTGGTGTGTGCCGTACATTGTGTGCAATAATTCACACCATGGTGTGTGCCGTACATTGTGTGCAATAATTCACACCCTGATGTGTGCCGTACATTGTGTGCAATAATTCACATCCTGGTGTGTGTGCCATACATTGTGTGCAATAATTTACACCCTGGTGTGTGCCGTACATTGTGTGCAATAATTCACACCCTGATGTGTGCCGTACATTGTGTGCAATAATTCACACCCTGATGTGTGCCGTACATTGTGTGCAATAATTCACACCCTGGTGTGTGCCGTACATTGTGTGCAATAATTCACACCATGGTGTGTGCCGTACATTGTGTGCAATAATTCACACCCTGATGTGTGCCGTACATTGTGTGCAGTAATTCACACCCTGATGTGTGCCGTACATTGTGTGCAATAATTCATACCCTGGTGTGTGTCTTACATTGTGTGCAATAATTCACACCCTGGAGTGTGCCGTACATTGTGTGCAATAATTCACACCCTGATGTGTGCCGTACATTGTGTGCAATAATTCACACCCTGATGTGTGCCGTACATTGTGTGCAATAATTCACACCCTGGTGTGTGCCGTACATTGTGTGCAATAATTCACACCCTGATGTGTGCCGTACATTGTGTGCAATAATTCACACCCTGGTGTGTGCCTTACATTATGTGCAATAATTCACACCCTGGTGTGTGCCATACATTGTGTGCAATAATTCACACCCTGATGTGTGCCGTACATTGTGTGTAATAATTCACACCCTGATGTGTGCCGTACATTGTGTGCAACAATTCACACCCTGGTGTGTGCCGTTCATTGTGTGCAATAATTCACACCCTGATGTGTGTCGTACATTGTGTGCAATAATTCACACCCTGGTGTGTGCCGTACATTGTGTGCAATAATTCACACCCTGGTGTGTGCCGTACATTGTGTGCAATAATTCACACCCTGGTGTGTGCCGTACATTGTGTGCAATAATTCACACCCTGGTGTGTGCCGTACATTGTGTGCAATAATTCACACCCTGGTGTGTGCCCTTCATTGTGTGCAATAATTCACACCCTGGTGTGTGCCGTACATTGTGTGCAATAATTCACACCCTGGTGTGTGCCGTACATTGTGTGCAATAATTCACACCCTGGTGTGTGCCGTACATTGTGTGCAATAAATCACACCCTGGTGTGTGCCGTACATTGTGTGCAATAATTCACACCCTGGTGTGTGCCGTACATTGTGTGCAATAATTCACACCCTGGTGTGTACCGTACATTGCTATTCGCTCTCTTTGAATTCAAGCGTAGTCCACACACGTGCTGCTACTTGCTACTTCTGGTTTACTGAACTGATGTTTGCGTGTGGATTATCTTTCCCTATTACCAGTGTCCTTCGCCATCAGGCGAACCCACTCCGAATGCTGAGGTACTTGTGTATTTGGGTCTCCAAGGCAATTGCTAGAAGGCAACATTTTAGTCCGACTGACCGGTATAGGAATTAAACCCGCTACCTCGTCATCAGCGCAGCGAAAGTTTGAGAGCGAATGCTTTTATCCTTTCGGCCAAGCAATCTCCTCCAACAAATGTAATGCCACTGACTTCAGTTGTGCTTTTTATAGAAAGGAAATAAACCGATCTAATCACACCTTTCGCCTACCCGCTAATGTAGCGTCACAAACGCCTACACAAGAAACTTGTAAAAGGTATAAGTCCAATACCAGATACTGCCGTGCCGGTGTGAAATGTTAGGCCTCCACACATTCCGGACTAGAGTATATGAGGTGGGTTGACCAATTCAGTTCCACATTGCCTTTCCTTTCCTTACAATTCCAAGAAAAGTTTGAACAATTTCTGGCACCATTTTTATGAGGTTGAGTCAATCTAAGATCCGTTCTGGTTAAAAATTAAAAAAAAATAAATATATTATCCCTGCTCGGATTGAACCGAAACGACTGTCTTAGCCATCCCCCAACCATCATGCAACCGCGGCTTCTAACAAACGAGTTCCCAATCAAAAGGTAAACTTTCTGTGTGCCTCTAGTCCATATCAATATCACAGTTAATACATATTTGACACAAATATTGATCGAGTTTAACAGGGTACAGACATAACAACAGAGATGAGAATATTTTCAACCGGCTTCTCGGCTATGTTATTTCGGCTTGCCATAGTTTATTTACTGTAATGCGCTTGTTATTCTTGTCTCGTAACGAAGTTTATATTGTGAAACCCTTTTCCCGAGTTTGGTAATAAAGCTGATTTTTATCTCTTTCATTAGAAATGTATTTTAAAAGCCGCATGGCCGCCATTTTTGTGCATAATAGATTTTAAAAAACGTGTACGTTGAGTGGGTAGCGGATGGCAGATTAAGGAACAGCCTTTTAATGGGCAAACACGGGTACTAATCCCTGGTGAGGCAAAGTATTTTATCTATCGGAGATAACAGACATATTTTAGCCTGCACACTGTGTGGCGATGCTCAAAGTCAAGCAGCCGTGAGGCCAATTCTCACGCATCTTGCATTAGTACACATGGAGCAAAGATAGTTTACATAAGCTGTAAGGCGTCACACTGCATAGGACATTCTCTGAAATTTTTGTATTGCCTGTGGCCCGTGGAACTTTCTCTCCAACTGATGTATTGCCAGTGTGGTAAGTGGGACATTCTCTCCAACTGATGTATTGCCAGTGTGTCCCGTGGGACATTCTCTCCAACTGATGTATTGCCAGTGTAGGCAGTAGGACATTCTCTCCAACTGATGTATTGCCAGTGTAGGCAGTAGGGCATTCTCTCCAACTGATGTATTGCCAGTGTAGGCAGTAGGACATTATCTCCAACTGATGTATTGCCAGTGTGGCCTGTGGGACATTATCTCCAACTGATGTATTGTCAGTGTGGCCTGTGGGACATTATCTCCAACTGATGTATTGTCAGTGTAGGCAGTGGGACATTATCTCCAACTGATGTATTGCCAGTGTGGCCTGTGGGACATTATCTCCAACTGATGTATTGTCAGTGTGGCCTGTGGGACATTATCTCCAACTGATGTATTGTAAGTGTAGGCAGTGTAACATTATCTCCAACTGATGTATTGTCAGTGTAGGCAGTGGGACATTATCTCCAACTGATGTATTGTCAGTGTAGGCAGTGGGACATTATCTCCAACTGATGTATTGTCAGTGTGGCCAGTGGGACATTATCTCCAACTGATGTATTGCCAGTGTGGCCAGTGGGACATTATCTCCAACTGATGTATTGTCAGTGTAGGCAGTGGGACATTATCTCCAACTGATGTATTGTCAGTGTAGGCAGTGGGACATTATCTCCAACTGATGTATTGCCAGTGTAGGCAGTGGGACATTATCTCCAACTGATGTATTGTAAGTGTGGCCAGTGGGACATTATCTCCAACTGATGTATTGCCAGTGTGGCCAGTGGGACATTATCTCCAACTGATGTATTGTCAGTGTAGGCAGTGGGACATTATCTCCAACTGATGTATTGCCAGTGTAGGCAGTAGGACATTATCTCCAACTGATGTATTGCAAGTGTAGGCAGTGGGACATTCTCTCCAACTGATGTATTGTAAGTGTTGCCTGTGGGACATTATCTCCAACTGATGTATTGTAAGTGTAGGCAGTAGGACATTATCTCCAACTGATGTATTGTAAGTGTAGGCAGTAGGACATTATGTCCAACTGATGTATTGTAAGTGTAGGCAGTAGGACATTATCTCCAACTGATGTATTGCCAGTGTAGGCAGTGGGACATTCTCTCCAACTGATGTATTGCCAGTGTAGGCAGTGGGACATTATCTCCAACTGATGTATTGTCAGTGTGGCCTGTGGGACATTATCTCCAACTGATGTATTGTCAGTGTGGCCTGTGGGACATTCTCTCCAACTGATGTATTGCCAGTGTGGCCTGTGGGACATTCTCTCCAACTGATGTATTGTCAGTGTAGGCAGTGGGACATTCTCTCCAACTGATGTATTGTAAGTGTGGCCTGTGGGATATATCTCCAACTGATGTATTGCCAGTGTAGGCAGTGGGACATTCTCTCCAACTGATGTATTGCCAGTGTAGGCAGTGGGACATTATCTCCAACTGATGTATTGCCAGTGTAGGCAGTAGGACATTATCTCCAACTGATGTATTGCCAGTGTAGGCAGTGGGACATTATCTCCAACTGATGTATTGTCAGTGTAGGCAGTGGGACATTATCTCCAACTGATGTATTGCCAGTGTAGGCAGTAGGACATTATCTCCAACTGATGTATTGCCAGTGTAGGCAGTGGGACATTATCTCCAACTGATGTATTGTAAGTGTTGCCTGTGGGACATTATCTCCAACTGATGTATTGTAAGTGTGGCCAGTGGGACATTATCTCCAACTGATGTATTGTCAGTGTAGGCAGTGGGACATTATCTCCAACTGATGTATTGTCAGTGTGGCCTGTGGGACATTATCTCCAACTGATGTATTGTCAGTGTAGGCAGTGGGACATTATCTCCAACTGATGTATTGTCAGTGTAGGCAGTATGACATTATCTCCAACTGATGTATTGCCAGTGTAGGCAGTGGGACATTATCTCCAACTGATGTATTGCCAGTGTAGGCAGTGGGACATTATCTCCAACTGATGTATTGTCAGTGTAGGCAGTGGGACATTATCTCTAACTGATGTATTGCCAGTGTAGGCAGTAGGACATTATCTCCAACTGATGTATTGCCAGTGTAGGCAGTGGGACATTATCTCCAACTGATGTATTGTCAGTGTGGCCTGTGGGACATTATCTCCAACTGATGTATTGTCAGTGTGGCCTGTGGGACATTCTCTCCAACTGATGTATTGTCAGTGTGGCCTGTGGGACATTCTCTCCAACTGATGTATTGTCAGTGTGGCCTGTGGGACATTCTCTCCAACTGATGTATTGCCAGTGTAGGCAGTGGGACATTATCTCCAACTGATGTATTGTCAGTGTAGGCAGTAGGACATTATCTCCAACTGATGTATTGTCAGTGTAGGCAGTGGGACATTATCTCCAACTGATGTATTGTCAGTGTGGGCAGTGGGACATTCTCTCCAACTGATGTATTGTCAGTGTGGCCTGTGGGACATTCTCTCCAACTGATGTATTGTCAGTGTGCCCTGTGGGACATTATCTCCAACTGATGTATTGTCAGTGTGGGCAGTGGGACATTCTCTCCAACTGATGTATTGTCAGTGTGGCCTGTGGGACATTATCTCCAACTGATGTATTGCCAGTGTAGGCAGTGGGACATTATCTCCAACTGATGTATTGTCAGTGTGGGCAGTGGGACATTCTCTCCAACTGATGTATTGTCAGTGTGGCCTGTGGGACATTCTCTCCAACTGGTGTATTGTCAGTGTGGCCTGTGGGACATTCTCTCCAACTGATGTATTGTCAGTGTGGCCTGTGGGACATTCTGTCCAACTGATGTATTGCCAGTGTAGGCAGTGGGACATTATCTCCAACTGATGTATTGCCAGTGTAGGCAGTGGGACATTATCTCCAACTGATGTATTGTAAGTGTGGCCTGTGGGACATTATCTCCAACTGATGTATTGCCAGTGTAGGCAGTGGGACATTCTCTCCAACTGATGTATTGCCAGTGTAGGCAGTGGGACATTATCTCCAACTGATGTATTGCCAGTGTAGGCAGTGGGACATTATCTCCAACTGATGTATTGTAAGTGTGGCCTGTGGGACATTCTCTCCAACTGATGTATTGCCAGTGTGGCCTGTGGGACATTATCTCCAACTGATGTATTGCCAGTGTAGGCAGTAGGACATTATCTCCAACTGATGTATTGCCAGTGTAGTTAGTGGGACATTATCTCCAACTGATGTATTGCCAATGTAGGCAGTGGGACATTATCTCCAACTGATGTATTGCCAGTGTGGCCTGTGGGACATTCTCTCCAACTGATGTATTGTCAGTGTGGCCTGTGGGACATTATCTCCAACTGATGTATTGTAAGTGTGGCCTGTGGGACATTATCTCCAACTGTTGTATTGTCAGTGTAGGCAGTGGGACATTATCTCCAACTGATGTATTGCCAGTGTAGTTAGTGGGACATTATCTCCAACTGATGTATTGCCAGTGTAGGCAGTAGGACATTATCTCCAACTGATGTATTGTCAGTGTGGCCTGTGGGACATTCTCTCCAACTGATGTATTGTCAGTGTGGCCTGTGGGACATTATCTCCAACTGATGTATTGCCAGTGTAGGCAGTAGGACATTATCTCCAACTGATGTATTGCCAGTGTAGTTAGTGGTACATTATCTCCAACTGATGTATTGCCAATGTAGGCAGTGGGACATTATCTCCAACTGATGTATTGCCAGTGTAGGCAGTGGGACATTATCTCCAACTGATGTATTGCCAGTGTGGCCTGTGGGACATTATCTCCAACTGATGTATTGTCAGTGTTGCCTGTGGGACATTATCTCCAACTGATGTATTGTCAGTGTGGCCTGTGGGACATTATCTCCAACTGATGTATTGTCAGTGTGGCCTGTGGGACATTATCTCCAACTGATGTATTGTCAGTGTAGGCAGTGGGACATTATCTCCAACTGATGTATTGCCAGTGTAGGCAGTAGGACATTATCTCCAACTGATGTATTGCCAGTGTAGTTAGTGGGACATTATCTCCAACTGATGTATTGCCAATGTAGGCAGTAGGACATTATCTCCAACTGATGTATTGCCAGTGTAGTTAGTGGGACATTATCTCCAACTGATGTATTGCCAATGTAGGCAGTAGGACGTTCTCTCCAACTGATGTATTGCTGCTTGCTTGTTCGTTGGCTTGAGCTCCAACGCGAAGTCCTGTATGTCGGATGAAGACATCCTGTTGTCCATCATCAGTGTGATGTCATACAGGACCTGAGGTTTGCGTGAGTATCCTTTGTCCCATGACTGGCTTATTGGTGTGCAGACTGGTGGTTCCTCGCCGTGCAGGTAGACACTCTCCGACTTCGGAGGAATCGGCGATCCTACTGACTTTAGCCAGGACCCCGAAGGGACCTGTTGCCCAGGACGCTCGACGAGGATGTGTCAATAGGTCTTGGCCAGTATATAACCCGGCCCTGGTGCCTTGGAAACACCTCTGCGTCCCACTGATATATTGAGTTTTATCTCGTTTAATGAGGAGAAGACCCGGTAAAGAGAGCTATAGATAAGTGGAGAAAGAAGAAAAGGAGACAGATGAGGTCCAGATCCAAGTATTGTGGACACCTGTTGGTGTGACTGTGTGTTGAGATGACAGACCAGCCAACGGGTCGCACATGCAGCGGTTAGCATGGCCACTACCAGGCAGAAGCGACATAATTGATTATAACACCAAATAGACCCATGTCCACAATCTTGATGTCTGCCAACTTGACCATGTGAATGTCCACAATCTTGATGTTTGCCAACTTGACCATGTGAATGTCCACAATCTAGATGTCTGCCAACTTGACCATGTGGATGTCCACAATCTTGATGCCTGCCAACTTGACCATGTGGATGTCCACAATCTTGATGTCTGCCAAATTGACCATGTGAATGTCCACAATCTTGATGTTTACCAACTTGACCATGTGGATGTCCACAATCTTGATGTCTGCCAACTTGACCATGTGGATATCCACAATCTTGATGTCTGCCAACTTGACCATGTGGATGTCCACAATCTTGATGTCTGCCAACTTGACCATGTGAATGTCCACAATCTTGATGTCTGCCAACTTGACCATGTGGATGTCCACAATCTTGATGTCTGCCAACTTGACCATGTGGATGTCCACAATCTTGATGTCTGCCAACTTGACCATGTGGATGTCCACAATCTTGATGTCTGTCAACTTGACCATGTGGATGTCCACAATCTTGATGTCTGCCAACTTGACCTGTGGATGTCCACAATTTTGATGTCTGCCAACTTGACCATGTGGATGTCCACAATCTTGATGTCTGCCAAAGTGACCATGTGAATGTCCACAATCTTGATGTCTGCCAACTTGACCATGTGGATGTCCACAATCTTGATGTCTATTAACTTGACCATGTGGATGTCTACAACCTTGATGTCTGCCAACTTGACCATGTGAATGTCCACAATCTTGATGTCTGCCAACTTGACCATGTGGATTTGCTCTGGACATTGACTGTATGTGTCTGACTTACTGTATCCAATAAATATCTGAAAATGTTTTTTTGTTTTAAATAACCGGCAATACTGCTCTGTAAATGTTGTGTGTAGTACATTCTCTCTACTGGTAACACACTTCTTGGCTGAGTGGTCTCGAGGTATGGTGTTCGCCTCGAGTGCTGGAGGTCCTGGGTTCAGGACCCGGTGAGGACCGGGATTTATTTAAAACATCCACGTGGACTTCCAGTAATAAAATTTCCCCTGGTCTCTGGGTAGTGAGATCGGACGACCGTGTGTATTATTGCGCACGTAAAAAAATCCCTTGGCAGTTGGGAATCGAAAAAGAGTAGCCTAACGGCGCTGCCCGGGCAAAATTTTGAGTTAAAAATCTACCCAAAGTATTTCAGGATCCTCGCCGATGCAACGGAGTTCGTGCATTGAGCTGAGTTTCTCCAGACTCAGGTGTGAGTTAGGAGGAAAACGGAGCACTTATGGGTTAAACCGTGTGCCGTGATGTTGATCCATCGACTAAACTAAACTAAAAACTATAAAAAAAACTTCTTTATGTTAGCGTTGTCACTATATATTACATTATTCCTAATGGTAGCGTTGTCACTATATGTTACATTATCCCTAACGGTAGCGTTGTCACTGTATGTTACATTATTCCTAACGGTAGCGTTGTCACTATATGTTACATTATTCCTAACGGTAGCGTTGTCACTATATGTTACATTATTCCTAACGGTAGCGTTGTCACTGTATGTTACATTATTCCTAACGGTAGCGTTGTCACTGTATGTTACATTATTCCTAACGGTAGCGTTGTCACTGTATGTTACATTATTCCTAACGGTAGCGTTGTCACTATATGTTACATTATTCCTAACGGTAGCGTTGTCACTGTATGTTACATTATTCCTAACGGTAGCGTTGTCACTATATGTTACATTATTCCTAACGGTAGCGTTGTCACTGTATGTTACATTATTCCTAACGGTAGCGTTGTCACTATATGTTACATTATTCCTAACGGTAGCGTTGTCACTGTATGTTACATTATTCCTAACGGTAGAGTTGTCACTATATGTTACATTATTCCTAACGGTAGCGTTGTCACTATATGTTACATTATTCCTAACGGTAGCGTTGTCACTATATGTTACATTATTCCTAACAGTAGCGTTGTCACTATATGTTACATTATTCCTAACGGTAGAGTTGTCACTATATGTTACATTATTCCTAACGGTAGCGTTGTCACTATATGTTACATTATTCCTAACGGTAGCGTTGTCACTATATGTTACATTATTCCTAACGGTAGCGTTGTCACTATATGTTACATTATTCCTAACGGTAGCGTTGTCACTATATGTTACATTATTCCTAACGGTAGCGTTGTCACTATATGTTACATTATTCCTAACGGTAGCGTTGTCACTGTATGTTACATTATTCCTAACGGTAGCGTTGTCACTATATGTTACATTATTCCTAACGGTAGCGTTGTCACTGTATGTTACATTATTCCTAACGGTAGCGTTGTCACTGTATGTTACATTATTCCTAACGGTAGCGTTGTCACTTTATGTGACATTATTCCTAACGGTAGCGTTATCACTGTATGTGACATTATTCCTAACGGTAGCGTTGTCACTATATGTTACATTATTCCTAACGGTAGCGTTGTCACTTTATGTTACATTATTCCTAACGGTAGCGTTGTCACTGTATGTTACATTCTTCCTAACGGTAGCGTTGTCACTATATGTTACATTCTTCCTAACGGTAGCGACGTCACTGTATGTTACATTCTTCCTAACGGTAGCGTTGTCACTATATGTAACATTATTTCTAACGGTAGCGACGTCACTGTTATGTTACATTCTTCCTAACGGTAGCGTTGTCACTGTATGTTACATTCTTCCTATCGGTAGCGTTGTCACTGTATGTTACATTCTTCCTAACGGTACAGTCTTCCCAATGGTAGATGCTGAACCCACTACCTCAGCATCGCCACACCGGATGTTTAAGAACGAACGCTCTTATCCATTCAGCCATGCATATGATTAATTATCTGATAACCACCTACATCTTCCGTAAAAACAAGTTATCAGTCTTCTCATGTTTCTCTACACTCAGGGCGTGTGTTGTCCAATGACGTTGGTGACTGAGGGAGGTTATGGTAGGATGTCTTCCTCTCATATTTGTTTTCTCTCCCCCGACGTGGAAACACGTCTGCGTGTATGAATGCCATTTCTGTAACGTGTGCTATTTGAGTCCGATGATTGGTTCTATTTAGAATATTCTCACGGGATCGTCCTTTTAGTAAAGAATGCAAAGCGGTGCTGTGTCTGTTTCAACGCTAAAACTAATTTCTGATTATTGATTTTATGTCTTAATAGTTTGCTTTGTTTTCAGTTAGAATTTTTCAACTTCGGGCGCACATCTATAGGGCGTGTACGCAAATCTGTCGGACAGTCCACAGCTGGGCACACAACTGTACAGACGACAGTCAGACAGTAGTCCCTAACTGGGCACACAGTTGTACAGACGACAGTCGGACAGTAGTCCGTAACTGGACACACAGTTGTACAGACGACAGTCGGACATTATTTATATCTGCAAAGTTACTTTTGTATATAGCTCTCTCAGTGTCTGTTTATTTATTATTTGTGAGCTAACGAAAAGATTCTCCGCAACGCCCGTGTGGTCGCTTGTGACCGTGCTCTAGCAAAGCTGACCAGTGTTACTTGTGATGTTTGTTGACTGACTCACACTTATGTGTTGTCATAAATATTCGTGTCACATTGCAGACAGGGGAACACAATACATCCCTGCTTGTTATTGTTGGGGATTTGTGTCACACTACAGACAGGGGAATACAACACATCTGTGCTTGTTGTTGTTGGGGATTTGCGTCACACTGCAGACAGGGGAACACAATACATCTGTGCTTGTTATTGTTGGGGATTTGTGTCACACTGCAGACAGGGGAATACAACACATCTGTGCTTGTTGTTTTTGGGGATATGTGTCACACTGCAGACAGGGGAACACAATACATCTGTACTTGGTGTTGGGGATTTGTGTCACACTACATACAGGGGAATACAACACATCTGTGCTTTGTTGTTGGGGATTTGTGTCACACTGCAGACAGGGAATACAACACATCTGTGCTTGTTGATTTTGGGGATATGTGTCACACTGCAGACAGGGGAACATAATACATCCGTGCTTGTTATTGTTGGGGATTTGTGTCACACTACAGACAGGGGAATACAACACATCTGTGCTTGTTATTGTTTGGGATTTGTGTCACACTGCAGACAGGGGAACACAATACATGCGTGCTTGTTATTGTTGGGGATTTGTGTCACACTGCAGACAGGGGAATACAACACATCTGTGCTTGTTGTTTTTGGGGATATGTGTCACACTGCAGACAGGGGAACACAATACATCTGTACTTGGTGTTGGGGATTTGTGTCACACTACACACAATCAATCAATCAATCATGTGCCATGCCGGAAAGCGTGGGCGGTCATGACTCGCCATTTCACTCGATCACCAGTGTCGTGGATCAGCTCAGTGTTCCTGTCTCGTCCTTGTCATGTGGCCAAGCCATCCAGGTATTTTCCTCTCGGTCTTCCTCTTGGTCTGTTCCCTTCGATCTTGCCAGTTGTCACTAAGTTCTCCAATCCATTTCTTCTCATAACATGTCCAAAACATTTTGACTGTCTACGTCTAATTTCTCTAATCAGTTTACGATGTTCATTTGTCTCCTGCAGTACTTGGTCATTGGTTTTTCTGTCTGCCCATGGTATTCTTTGCATTTTCCTCAGAAACCGCATTTCTGCAGCCATCAGATGTTTTTCAGCTTGACTGCACATTGTCCAAGTTTCACATCCATACAAAAGAACAGGCTCTATGTATCCCCTCAACACTCTTTTTCTCGTTTCAATTGACATCTTTTTATTGGTCAGAATGTTTTTCATCTTGCTAAAGGCTACTTTCGCCATGGCGATTCTTGTTCTAATCTCTTCAAGGCATCTCCCATCAGATGTTATGACTGTTCCAAGATAATTGTACCGATTCACTTGTTGAAGAATATTTCCATTTACTTGTATATTACATTGTGGCACTTCTTCCTTCCTAGTGACAACCATAACCTGAGTCTTTTTACAATTTAATTCTAACCCCAGTTGCTCACTGTGTACAACAACCGTATCTACTAATTGTTGCAGGTCCTGCGCATTGTCTGCAATTAATACTGTATCATCTGCATATCTAATGTTATTGATGTTTCGTCCTCCAATGCTGATTCCATTTATATCCTCTACATTTCTGAAAATATTTTCACTGTATAGGGAAAAAAGATCTGGAGACATCACACATCCCTGCCTAACACCTCTCTTAATTGGCTGATACTGTCCCACTTCATTATCAATAGTTATTGCAGCTTGTTGTTTCCAATATATCTTTATTTATAAGTCTAATGTCTTTCCCATCAATTTGTAGATCTGCAAGCATATCCACCATGCTGACATGTCTAACTCTATCAACAGCCTTTGTATAGTCAATAAAGCAAAGATGTATATTACAGACAGGGGAACACAATACATCTGTACTTGGTGTTGGGGATTTATATCACACTACAGACAGGGGAACACAATACACCTGTACTTGGTGTTGGGGATTTGTGTCACACTACAGACAGGGGAACACAATACATCTGTACTTGGTGTTGGGGATTTGTGTCACACTACAGACAGGGGAACACAATACATCTGTACTTGGTGTTGGGGATTTGTGTCACACTGCAGAGGTGGTAATACAATACATCTGTGCTTGTTGTTGGGTATTTCTTGATCGAAGTGTGGGTATTTGTGGATTGAAATTTGGGTATTTTTGGGTTGACGTGTGGGTATTTGAAGATTGATGTGTGGGTATTTGTGTGTTGATGTGTGGGTATTTGTTGAAATATGGGTTGCATATTGAAGAGCGCGGTTTCGTTTTTGTTTTAGTTTCCATATAAGAACAGTGAGCATTCATAGGGCTAGAGTAGTAGTAGGCCTCTACCAGTCCTGTAGGACTATAAACTTCTGCTGCTACTGAGGTACCTGACAGCGCCGCTGGTGACTGTATAGTCCAGTGCGAGAGAGACAATCTCTGTCACAGTTTCCACATCTGTAAGACGAGGCCGGTCCCGCAAGAAGTGACTACATTTTGTGCCTGTGCCTCCTATCCTCAGTTTATTGGATCAGAGTGGGCTCAAAGAGCATCAGTCTGTTTCGTACATCTCTTCTCCAGGAGCATCTGTCTGTTGCAACTCTTTCCCACGTGACTGGATCTATGTCGAGGGTATTCATATCTTGTGTCACACGTTTTCTCGATGATAATATCAATGTTCTTGATGATCTTTGCTTGATATTTTGTGTGATGGTCGTTGTCTAGGTAACGATGTTCATTGTGTGTCAATTGAGATATCTAACTGTCTCTTAATCCAACTCACCCCCGTAGTGCATATTCACCAGGCATTAAACAAGATTCCGTTGGCGCACATAATCCTTTATTACAGAAATAAGACGGACAAACGGAACATGTTTATACATCCAGAAACAATGTAATCCATAGAATATCAATATCCTCCTCACAATTTAACCAGCACACATCAATGCCTTCTCACGGCCTGCTTCTAATCTCAATCCACAAGACAGGTAATCCAGCTACTATCCACGGCTGGATCTCCCACAATACAACCCACACATTGGGTTGGAGCCACTGCTCAACTATAGAACCCACTCTTGTTCAGGCCTGTCTTCACAACTCGGAGGACAACACAACACGGAGCTCTCTCTTAAACGACCTGACCCGCAGTCGGTCTCTTCTCTCACTGCCTTTCCAGTCTCCTAACTTCACACAACACACAACTGTCTTTCGACCCATCCCCCCTGGGGCCTTCCACTCATATCCGCCCCATTATTTCTGAGGGTTGATTGTTTTCCTCGTAGCCAGGTCACTCACCTTACTGTCTATGACCACAGGCATGTGACACTACCCCACCCTCAAAAGAAAACATCGTTTTCAAATGTTGGGAGACTAAAACTTATTAAATATGTGACCCAGACACATTGCCTGGGTAGCCCTATGTATGGCTGCACCTTACTCTCGCTACCACACTACATAATACATCAAATGCTCATAGTACCTTCCCATATTCCCCACACATAAATACAAACAACTTTCTATCTTGTGTACCAATGCATGAACTAATACATCACATAATAATAATACATCATAGAAAAGCATTATACTTATGTACCCACAGGTCTCTTACTACTTCACGACCACACAATACTATTTGTGTACCGACCCTATATCAGGTGGTTCTGTTCTTGCATTAACCCACCTCTGATTCCTGTCGATGCTGTGTCTACCTTTCATGTACCCATGACTCATGGTACCTCTTCTACCTCAGCTATACTCTCTAATTTAGGTTCTCTTGTGGTAACTACCTCATTACTGTTTACACTGTATTTTTAGTCCCAATACACTACTTCCTCTTCTGTACAATCTTTCACTCCTATAACATTTCCTATGATCAAATCAGCCACTGGTGAGTCCAAAACACACGCTGTCACTCTTCCAGTGATATATGGTGTTTTTACTGTTATTATGGCTAATGGGTAGAACTCTACTGTGCCGTTGAATGTTATGCATGTAATCTTTTTCCCTGTATAATCCGAGGGATCTATTAAACTTCTCCTCACTCCGATAGACGTACATCCGGAATCCCTAATTGTTAACGCTGGTCTATCATTGACAAATCCCTGATGCAGCTTCAGACTTCCTCCTTCATGGATTGCTGATCCTGCTTTCACTGTATGACCACATATTAGGACTGGCTGACTGTCTTTTTCAAAAAGAGGTTTGCACCCACTACAATCTTCATTGTTCAGCGTCTCAATTACTTGCGCTGCATTTGAGTGCTCTGTTTCTCTCATCCTACATTGATGGCTGATATGCCCCTTCTTTCCACATTTGAAACAAGTAATCTCCCTTTTACTGTTGTTCGTTGGTCCATCTGATGGTTGTGTATCACACTCTGCTGCCTTGTGTCTCCAGCTCCCACAATTCCAACATCCGGCATAATTTGGACGTCTCTGGAAGTTCCCTCTTCTATATGGGTACCGTCCTACTCTACCAACATTGTTTCCTCGGAAACCATTATCTTGAAGTTCTTGCTGCTCACCTTTCTGTGCTGAATCCACACTTTTCGCCCTTGGTCTCATGACTGGATTCTGGTCCTGTTTAGTGTACGCTGCACAGACTATTTTCTCACTCATTAGTTTCCCAATAGAACTGTTAGGATGTGCAGTCATATAGTTTTGCCCTAACTGAGACATTGTGTCTATGTCCTTTGACTTCCGTTCCTCAAAGAACGCCACTAAATTAGAATTGCATGCAGATACTACCTTGTCTCTTAACATTAGATCTACTAATTTATTAAAATCTTTCCCTACTTCTGCAAGCTCCATCCATTTGTTAAATGTATTCGTTACAGTGTTAACAAAATCTGTGAAATCTTGATTTGTCTCTGGCACTAACTGTCTAAACTTTGTTCTATATCCATGTTCAGTTAGTTGGAACTTTGTCAGCAAACGTTGACGTAAGATAGTGTAGTTGTTTCTTTCTTCTACAGGTAAATTGAACATGGTATCTAGTGCCTTACCCGTAAGAAGCTCCCCTAGTCTAATAGCATACTGTTCTTCGGGGATGCCTAACACTTTCGCTGATGCCTGATATCTGTCAAGATAAGCTTCAAGGTTGTCTCGGTCCGTAAAGTATGGCAGTTTTAATCTCTGTGACGACTGCGAAGGTCTTCTGCTTTCCTCACTTTGACCCTTCGAAGATAGTTCTAGTTTTCTTAACTCAATTTCAGTTTGCATCTGACACTTGATCTTCTCTTTCTCAATTTCCATTCTCATGTGTGTCTCTCTCTCTCTTCCTGTAGACGCTTGGCTTCCATTTCAGCTAGTTTTACTTGTGTCTCTTCCTCTTCCTGTAGACGCTTTGCCTCGCGTTCATTCTGCCTCTCCTCTCTTTCCGTCTGCTTTTGTTCTTTTGCTTCTGCATACTCCTGTAACTCTTTACCCTTCAGGCCTATTCGTTCACCTGCTTCAATATATTCCATTAAAGTAGGCATCTTGTACTTGTGGACACGTTGCTGTGAATCAGCCAACTATAAATGTACAGACTCTGCTGTTAGTCTTTGTGTCACTTCCCTAAGTACACCCGCACTCCCTGTGTACGTAAATCCGTAGTGCTAAAATATCACTCTGTACTCACCCAGTCACTCTATAAGCACTAGGTAGTGAGGTGGGAATATCAACTATACTCCCTCGTATCTATATATCTATGACCACAAGTTCATGAAGTCCCTGGAAATATTGTTAAACATACATATAAATACATATACAAACAAATGGATGATAACACTAAGTGATGACTATCCAACGCTAGACTTCACAAGCTGAGTACACGGAGACGTGATGACACAGAAATAAACCACAGTAAAACCACAAGCTTGTGTAGGCACATCCACAGTGCGCGTAAAATATAAATATAAATTGACCAAGACCACTAGACAGCAGGAATGACGAAAGATCACAATAAAAACATATATCCGAACACAACAATTATCATATGTAAATATAACGAAAAGAAAGAGAGAAAGAAAAGGAATATATACCGAAAATATACACAGATCTTATGTTAGACCCAAAAGGCACGGTATATAATCTAGGACCACCCTGCTTCACTGCAGAATCAAACAAACCGACCTTACGATTTACTTCCCAGAAAACACATGGTGCACAGTAAGAAAATAAATTTTCGCCCCGCCTCCCGGCCTTCGAGAAGCAACACAAAAATGCCCTACTCTTGATAAACACTGGACCACATACAAATAATTGCGTAACACCCGACAACAATAAATATGACGATGGGAGCAAAACAATAAAAAATAATAATGTGTAACTGGTTGGCCGACAAATATGGGCCTATTAATCCGTCGCCAAAAGTTCTTATTAATCAGTCACAAAAGTTTTTGTTCATTTTCATAGTTATTCGCAATCCGCTGGAAATGTCTACGACGCTAGATTTCAAACCGACTTCTTGTTTTGTTGAGTGGTTATTGAATTCACGTGGGGATCACAAGTTCCAACTGTCGACAAAAGTTGAAGATGATAGTGATATCCAAACTGTTCTGTCTCGACACAGTCCGTAACGTTATTGTCCTTTCTCTGTACGTGGTGGTACCACAGTAATAATCCAAAGTGTTCTTTCGATATGTTGTTACTTTCGTTGCGGAGATGGCGCTTCGCTGTATCATTAATGTTATGGATGTCCGTTACCCGACAAGATTCACCAAAAAGAAAAGGAGAATGGCAGCCAATGTTCAGCGCTTTAAATTTGGGTATATAAATCCTTATCGGCAAAGAAGTACAACCATGGTTGCGATGACGATAAATCAAAACTGTTTGCTCATAACAGAATAATGATGACAACAATAGAACAGTTCAACAAAGGCGAAACATAAAATCTGGCTTTCTTTCAAAACAACCTTGTTTTGTTCATTCACAATGAGTCATCTTGACCACACTAGGCCGTGGAAATTTCCTCAGTAACTGCTTACTGTTAAACAGCCTTTCCTTCCAAGGTCAACCTAATTTCTCTTTATCACTCTCAGTGAAAAATTCCTCCGTAAAACAGTTTTCACACAAACTTGACAGCCCCACCCGGCTGCGGTAGGGGTACCGTTACTATCCCCTTCAGTCAACTGTCCGTCAAATCAGCGACTGCCAATTTTTCTCTGTTTTCCAAACATGTACTTCCCCAGTACCTGGACGCTGGTGTACCCACCCGTCCTATTTACTGCGTCGAATAATCTTGACCAGTCAACTTGCAACAACACAGTGCGCTTGCCTCCAGCACACACACACCTGTCAATTATCTTTGGTTCCCAATCCTGTCATTATCACCGACAGCGACGTCCTACACACACACACGCTGCCCTCGCCACTCTGGATTCAACACTCGTCTTTCATTGCCGCGTCTGCTAGTTTCAGCACTGCTGCCTGGTATCAAATTTACCTGTCACCGTAATGGACTCTCCCGGTTAGTCTGTATGGCGTGTCTTTATCACCCCCTCTCGCTTCAGCGATATGGTTGGTTCCAATTCACCTGTAGTGGACTTGACGTGAACTGCTGTAGCCAGTTCCCGCACGGAGAAAAACTCAGTGTTTATACGGTGAACACACTCCGCTGTCCACCCTCTCTCCGCGAAGAGCCCACAAATATCTCAGAATGACAACACAGTCTTGTTGAAATATGGGTTGCATATTGAAGAGCGCGGTTTCGTTTTTGTTTTAGTTTCCATATAAGAACAGTGAGCATTCATAGGGCTAGAGTAGTAGTAGGCCTCTACCAGTCCTGTAGGACTATAAACTTCTGCTGCTGCTGAGGTACCTGACAGCGCCGCTGGTGACTGTATAGTCCAGTGCGAGAGAGACAATCTCTGTCACAGTTTCCACATCTGTAAGACGAGGCCGGTCCCGCAAGAAGTGACTACATTTTGTGCTTGTGCCTCCTATCCTCAGTTTATTGGATCAGATTGGGCTCAAAGAGCATCAGTCTGTTTCGTACATCTCTTCTCCAGGAGCATCTGTCTGTTGCAACTCTTTCCCACGTGACTGGATCTATGTCGAGGGTATTCATATCTTGTGTCACACGTTTTCTCGATGATAATATCAATGTTCTTGATGATCTTTGCTTGATATTTTGTGTGATGGTCGTTGTCTAGGTAACGATGTTCATTGTGTGTCAATTGAGGTATCTAACTGTCTCTTAATCCAACTCACCCCCGTAGTGCATATTCACCAGGCATTAAACAAGATTCCGTTGGCGCACATAATCCTTTATTACAGAAATAAGACGGACAAACGGAACATGTTTATACATCCAGAAACAATGTAATCCATAGAATATCAATATCCTCCTCACAATTTAACCAGCACACATCAATGCCTTCTCACGGCCTGCTTCTAATCTCAATCCACAAGACAGGTAATCCAGCTACTATCCACGGCTGGATCTCCCACAATACAACCCACACATTGGGTTGGAGCCACTGCTCAACTATAGAACCCACTCTCGTTCAGGCCTGTCTTCACAACTCGGAGGACAACACAACACGGAGCTCTCTCTTAAACGACCTGACCCGCAGTCGGTCTCTTCTCTCACTGCCTTTCCAGTCTCCTAACTTCACACAACACACAACTGTCTTTCGACCCATCCCCCCTGGGGCCTTCCACTCATATCCGCCCCATTATTTCTGAGGGTTGATTGTTTTCCTCGTAGCCAGGTCACTCACCTTACTGTCTATGACCACAGGCATGTGACATCTTGTTTACACACATCCTTATATCGCATTTGGAGTCTTCCGGTTGGCCTCTTCTCTGTGTTTAGTTTTCCGTATAGAAGATCTTTGGGAATACGTTTATCCTCCATTCTAGATAGTGGCCCAGCCACCGAAGGCGTCTCTGCTTGAGGAGGGAGTGCACTGTGGTAATATCTGCTCTTTCAAGCACATGTTTGTTTGTTATATGGTCTTTCCACGATATGCCCAGGATACGTTTCAGACATCTCATGTGAACGGAATTCTACTTTCTTTCCTGTCGTGAGTACAAGGTCCAAGATTCAGACCCATAGAGTAGTGTGCTAACAACACAAGCTTTATATACTTGAGCTTTTGTACGCTCTGTTAGTCTATTGTTCTCCCAAACTCTCTTTGTTAGCCTAGAAAGTGTTGTAGCTGCATTTTCAATGCGTCTGTCGATTTCTGTCTCTAAGGAAAGATTATTTGATATTATCGACCCTAAATACGCAAACTCATGGACAGCCTTCAGTTTGTAATTAGAAATTTTGATTGATGGAGGTGCACCAGCATCTTGTTCCATCACCTGTATTTTATTTAGGCTGATGGTGAGCCCAAAGTCTCTGCAGGCGGCTGCAAAATGATCTATGAGCCGTTGCAAATATTTTGCTGCATTGGTAGTCAGTGCTGCATCGTCTGAAAAATGTGGTTCTCTTATGCATCTTTCTTTTATTTTGGTCTTTGCCTTAAGTCTTGATGGGCTAAAACGTTTGCCATCAGATCTTGTATGGAGATATTTGTCTTCAATGGCAGTCCCAAATAACTGTCTTAAGAGAAGGGTGAAGAAGATACCAAAGAGTGTAGGAGCAAGCACGCAGCCCTGCTATACCAACTGCTGATGCTGAATGACTAGGATGTTGAGCCATCGAATAAAATGGTCCCCTGCATGTTTTCGTGAAATGATTTCACCAGACATAGCAGAGTGATTGGACATCCTACATCTCAAGGATCTTAAAAAGGCTGTCTCTGCACACGAGGTCAAATGATTTTGTGAGGGTGATGAAGGCAATATATAATGGTTTCCTCTGTTCTCTGAATTTCGTTTGGAGACAATCATATCGATGGTGGACCTGTTGGTTCTATAATCGCACTGTGATTCGGGGTAGATTCTTTTAGCAAGGATGTGTAATCTGTTTAGGATTACTCGAGTGAAAATATGCATATCATCTACGACGAGACCAAGAGGACGTCCAAGAAGAAAATGGATTGACGACATCAAAGACATTGCACAATCACACGGAATGACACTATCCAGTGCCGCCCACCGGCCGCTGGAACACAAATCATTCCTCCCCACGATGCTTGACGGCAGACGTGGAAGATGATGATGATGATGATGGTGATGATGATGATGATGATGATGATGCTGATGATGATGATGATGATGATAATGATGATGACAATATCTGCGTCCCTCATATTTTGTGGTACTTATTTTTTTCCAGTAGAGCGGAAGTATTGCATACAGTTCTGAGATGATTGTTTATTTGCCACATTTTAAAATTTCAGGTGGATTACTATCTATCCCTGGTGCCTTGCCGGATTTGAGAGTGTCTAGTGCTTCGCTAATTTCTGTGAGGCACGGTTCGTTATCCAGGGCATGCATGGTGGACTGTTGTTCAATGGTTTCCAGAGCTTCTTCCCCAACAAAGATCTGCACTGAGTATAGCTTTGAGTAGTGTTCTACCCAGCGATCCATTGTTTTGCTCGATCCTTTCTGCTGATCGTAAAGGGGCCATCTTATTTTTTTTTGTTGATGGACCGACAGCTTGCTTGATGCCCTCGTACATTCCTCTTATATTTCCAGTGTCTGCACAAGTTTGAATTTGTGCAGAGAGCTGTAGCCAGTAGCTGTTCGCACATCTTCTTGCCATCTCTTGTTCTCTATTTCTGGCCGTTGACAATGCCTGCAAAGTTTTCTCTGATGGTGATGTTTTATACACTGAGAATGCATGTCTCTTTAGAGTGTGCTTCAAACCAGTCGGTTGACTTAGATTGCTTCTTGCCAAATGTTGATAGTGCTGTATTGCAGATGGTGTCGTGAAACTGACTCCATCTCTCGGTGACAGTTCCATCTGTGAGGCCAGGCATAGTCTCTGCTAGAGCCTGGGTGAATGTATTGACCTTCTCTTTGTTTTGGGTGCCGCTGGTGTCAATGCGTGGTCTTCGTTCTGTTCTCTTTCTGTAGATTCTCTAGGGCTTTATCTTCACCTTGCTAGAACACCTGTGGAAATCAACAGAAATAAAATCGAATACCAAACTGACAATAAGCCACTCTAACGATCAGGCAGTACTGCTATAAGAATCAGAAACACCGGGGACAAATGAACTAGTTACAAGGAAGCTACAAACATTCGCGGATTATTGCGTGATCGGAATAGGCAAACTAGGATGGTGTGACCGAGCTTAGGGAAAGGGCCAGCCAGATTCCAATAAATCAAGAGACCAGAAAACAACTGCGGTGCTGGTTAGGACATACTCTGAGAGCAGTTGCTAATAGTTGCTGGAATTTCTTTTTTCTGGAACTTCACAGATCAATTATACTTGAGGACATGGGGAGAGGGAAAGAGAGAGAGAGAGTGAAGGAAAGAGGAGAGAGTGGAGAGAGAGAGAGAGAGAGAGAGAGAGAGAGAGAGAGTGAAGGTACAAGAGAAAGAGAGAGGAAGAAAGTGAAGGAGAGAGGTTGAGAGGGAGCTGGGATCCGGGTTCGTTTAGTAGTGGCAAGACGCTCGTCTCCCACCCCGGTGGTTCGGATCCCCACTGGGAAGGGATTTTAAAGTTGACCTCATCTTTCAAGTCGGTCCTGTCTAAACTTGAGTACCAAAACATGTCTGGGGGGGGGGGGGGGTGTGGTAGTGGTGTAGAAACATGTCTTGGGAGACATGTCTTGGCGGAGGTAATATCTTGGGGGGGGGGGGGGGTAATGTCTTGAGGGATCATGTCTTGGGGGGGGGGGGTCATGTCGTGAAGGATAATGTATTTTAGGGGTCATGTCTTGGGTGAGGGGGTCATGTCTTGGGTGAGGGGGTCATGTCTTGGGTGAGGGGGTCATGTCTTGGGTGAGGGGGTCATGTCTTGGGTGAGTGGGGGGGGGTGGGTGGGTTCGTGACTTGAGGGTCATGCCTTGGGTGGGGTTCATGTCTTGGGTAAGGGGTCATGTCTTGGAGGGTCATGTCTGGGTGGGGGTTATGTCTTGAGGGGCCATATTTTGGTGGGGGTCATGTCTTTGGGGGGGGGGTCATGTCTTCGGTGTGTGGGTAGGTCATGTCTTGAGGGGCCATGTCTTGGGTGAGAGTAATGTCTTAGGGGGTCATGTCTTACAACGTCATGTCTTGAGGGATCCTGGCTTGGGTGGGTGGGTGTCGCATCTGGGGGGGTTATGTCTTGAGTGGTCATGTCGTGGGTGGAGAATCATATCTTGTTGAGTCATTTATGGGGCTGGGGGTCACTCTTGGGGGCCATGACTTGAAGGATCATGTGGGGGTTCATGTCCTGGAGGTGTCATGTATGGGTGGGGGGGGGGGGTGTCTTTGTGGTCAGTGTCTTTGGAGGGCGGGGGGTCATGTCTTGGGAAGAGGGGTTCATGGCTTTAGGTTCATGTCTTGGGTGTGAGTCATGTCTTAGGGGTCGTCTTTGGTGGGGTGTCATGTCTTGGGGGGAGGGGGGGGTTATGTCTTGGAAGTGGTTATGTCAACTAACAGACAGAAGTCTCATCTATTCGAGACATAGACAGGTGTCTCATCTATACTTGACTAACAGACATGTGTCTCATCTATTCTAGACACAGACATGTGCCTCCATCTATAGTAGACACAGACATGTGTTTTACCTATACTAGACACAGACAGGTGTCTCATCTATACTAGATTCACAGACAAGTGTCTCCCTATATACTAGGCTCACAGACAAGTGCCTCCATATATACTAGGCTCACAGACAAGTGCCTCCATATATACTAGGCTCACAGACATGTGCCTCCCTATATACTAGGCTCACAGACAAATGTCTCCCTATATACTAGGCTCACAGACAAGTGCCTCCATATATACTAGGCTCACAGACATGTGCCTCCCTATATACTAGGCTCACAGACAAGTGTCTCCCTATATACTAGGCTCACAGACAAGTGCCTCCATATATACTAGGCTCACAGACATGTGCCTCCCTATATACTAGGCTCACAGACAAGTGTCTCCCTATATACTAGGCTCACAGACAAGTGCCTCCATATATACTAGGCTCACAGACAAGTGCCTCCATATATACTAGGCTCACAGACAAGTGCCTCCATATATACTAGGCTCACAGACATGTGCCTCCCTATATACTAGGCTCACAGACAAGTGTCTCCCTATATACTAGGCTCACAGACATGTGCCTCCATATATACTAGGCTCACAGACAAGTGCCTCCATATATACTAGGCTCACAGACATGTGCCTCCATATATAATAGGCTCACAGACATGTGCCTCCCTATATACTAGGCTCACAGACATGTGCCTCCATATATACTAGGCTCACAGACATGTGCCTCCCTATATACTAGGCTCACAGACATGTGCCTCCCTATATACTAGGCTCACAGACAAGTGCCTCCATATATACTAGGCTCACAGACAAGTGCCTCCATATATACTAGGCTCACAGACAAGTGCCTCCATATATACTAGACACAGACAGGTGTTCTACCTATACTAGACACAGACAGGTGTCTCATCTATTGAGTGAGGGAGTGTGTGCGTGCGTGCATGCGTTCATGTGCATGTGTATGTGTGAGAGAGTGTGATTGAGAGAGAGTGTGTGTGTGTGTGTGTGAAGGATTGTGTGTTAGAGAGTGAGACAGTGGGAGAGTTGATGTGTTAGTGTGTGTGTGAGCGTGCACATGCGTGTGAGTGTGTGTATATGAAAGAATACAGACAGCGAGAGAGAGAGAGAGAGAGAGAGAGAGAGAGAGAGAGAGAGAGAGAGAGAGAGAGAGAGAGAGAGCTGAGCAGATGCATGTCATGTAACACGCATGTTATGTAACACGCGAATCCATATGTTTGTGTATTCTCATCTGTCATATTATCAGTTAAATACCATTTGTTTTTATCATGCATAATATAAACTCATGTTCATTACTGTAGTTTGAGTGAGAGAGTCAGTAAGTGTGAATGAGAGACAGAACGAGTGAGCGTGAGAGTGAATGAGTGAGCGGGATAGTGAATGAGTGAGCGGGAGAGTGAATGAGTGAGCAGGAGAGTGAATGAGTGAGCAGGAGAGTGAATGAGTGAGCGTGAGAGTGAATGAGCGGAAGAGTGAATGTGTGAGAGTGAATGTGTGTGTGTGTGTGTGTGTGTGTGTGAGAGAGAGAGAGAGAGAGAGAGAGAGAGAGAGAGAGAGAGAGAGAGAGAGAGAGAGAGAGAGAGAGAGAGCATCACTATTTTTACGTCACATACATTTTATGTACACATTTTTCTCCATGTTTAACATTTTTATGAGACTGCTCATGACAAGTGTCAGTGTATGTGTGTGAGTAAAGTGTGGGAGTTTGTTCATACTAGTTTCAATACTAACGTGAGACATTTTGTATGTGTCTAGATGTGAGGAAGTGTGAGTGTATGTGGAGGATGTGTGTGAGTGTGGGGATATGTGTGGGTGGGGGTTGTGTGGGTGTGGGTATGCGTTTGGATGGGTTGGGGTGTGTGGGTTTTGGTGGGTAGTGGTATTTGTGGGTGTTGGTGGGATGTGTGGATGGATGTGTGGGGGTGAAAGTAGGGGTGTTGGAATGGGTGTGGGGGATGTGTGTATGGGTGGAGGATATGTGTATGGGACGGATGCGGGGGATGTGTGTTTATGTGGGTGGAGATGTGTGGATGGTTTGAGGAAGTATGTGTGGGAGGCGGGGTTGTGTGGGTAGGGGATTGTGTTGGGTGGATTGGGGATGCAAGGGCGGGTGGGGAGAAGTGTATGGGTGTGTGGGTTTGAGATATGCGTGCGGTGTGTTGGTGGGGGATGTGTGAATGATGTGTGGGTGGAGGGTATGTTTGTGGTGGTATGGGTGGAGGATAGTGTGTGGTGTGGGGGATGTGTGTGATGGGTGCGGGGAATGTGCGTATGGGTGGGGTATATGTGTGGGTGAGTAGGGGATTGTGGTGGTTGGGGGAAGTATGTGGGGTGTGTGGGTGGGAGATGTGTGTGTGTGTGGATGGGGAATGTGTGGGTGGGGGTGTGTGAGTGGCTTAGGGATGTGTAGGTGGGTGAGGGAGTTGTATGTGTTGGGGTGGGATGTGTGAGTGGGTGGAGGGTGTGTGTGGGTAGTGGTATTGTGATCGAGAGATTGGTTGGGGGTGGGTGTGTGGGTGCGTAGTGGAGGATGTTTGCGTGAGTGAGTGTCTGTTGGTGGACGGGTAGGGAATGCGTGTGTGGGTGGAGAGAGGTGTGTGGTGTGTTGGTTGGGGATATTGTGTGGGTGAGGTATGTGTGTGTGGGTGGGGGATTTTTGTGGTGTGTGAGTGGGGGTATGTGGGGTGGATGGGTAAGGGTATCTGTGTGGGTGTGGGTGGGAATATTGTGTGGTATCTGGGTGGGGGATATGTGTGTGGTGTGTAAGTGGGGATGTGTTGGTGAGGGATGTGTGTGTGTGGTGCGTGGGTTGGGAATAGTGCGTGGTAGGGGGTGTATGTGATGTGCGGGTGGGGGATTGTGTGGTGGGGGATTAGGTTATGGCATGTGTGGGTGGGTGGAAGTTGTATGTGTGGGTGGTGGGGTGTGTGTGAGTGGATTGGGGATATATGGGTGGTTAGGGAGATGTGTGTGTGTGTGGGGGGGGGGGGACATGTTAGTTGGTGGGGATGTGTGTGTATGGTTTGGGGATGTGTGAGTGGATGTGCGATGTGTGGGTTGGTGGGGGATTGTGTGCATGGGTGGGGAATATGTTGTCGATAGAGATGTGGCTGGGGGATGGGTGGTTTGAGGTGTGGGTGGGGAGAGGATGTGTGGGTTAGGATGTGTATATGGATGGGAGTGGGATGTGTGGGTTGGTGGGGGAATGTTTGTGGGTGGCGAGTGTGTTTTGGTTGGGGGATCAGGTGAGGGCAGTGTGTGCGGGTGGGGGATGTGCGGGAGGGGGATGGGTCGGTTGGTGGGGTATGTATGTGTCCCTTGGTGTGCGTGTGTGTGGGTAGGTGGGGGTGTGTATGTGTCCCTTGGTGCGCGTGTGTGTGGGTAGGTGGGGGTGTTGTGTGGGTGGGGTGATGTATGGATAGGTGGGAGATGGGCCTCACAACATGATAATTAGCCGTGTTTATGTTTACAACATTCATTTCACAATGTTTATTTTTCTTCCTATGTAAATGTATAATGCTCTTGATGAACGAAAGACGAGTGATTGGAAGGGCCGAATGTAAGACGGGCCTGCGCGCCCAATTTGTGACCCTAATAAAGTTGATTTGATTTGATTTGATTTAGATTCACAGACAAGTGTCTCCATATATACTAGACTCACAGACAAGTGCCTCCATATATACTAGGCTCACAGACAAGTGTCTCCATATATATACTAGGCTCACAGACAAGTGCCTCCATATATACTAAACACAGACAAGTGTCTCCATATATACTAGGCTCACAGACAAGTGTCTCCATATATACTAGGCTCACAGACAAGTGCCTCCATATATACTAGGCTCACAGACAAGTGCCTCCATATATACTAGGCTCACAGACAAGTGCCTCCATATATACTAAACACAGACAAGTGTCTCCATATATACTAGGCTCACAGACAAGTGCCTCCATATATACTAAACACAGACAAGTGTCTCCATATATACTAGGCTCACAGACAAGTGCCTCCATATATACTAAACACAGACAAGTGTCTCCATATATACTAGGCTCACAGACAAGTGCCTCCATATATACTAGGCTCACAGACAAGTGCCTCCATATATACTAAACACAGACAAGTGTCTCCATATATACTAGGCTCACAGACAAGTGCCTCCATATATACTAAACACAGACAAGTGCCTCATCTAGACTATAATATCATCCAATATAACAGTCATGACACCAACAGAATGATCTCCCCAAAAGGCCGCAGCATAGTCCATCACCACGACTCACTGAGAAACACTGCTGAAAGTGGCTGCTCAGTTCCACAACTTCCCGTCTGTCATTCCCCAAGACAACTCATTCGGAAACACATAGGCCAGTGAAATTGTGGTTGTCAACACATTCATGATCGATGGATGACTTTCCTTCTTCATAGTTTATCTGAGCTGGCTGTACTGGTTGTGGTCTCTCTGTGTTTTCGTCAGAATATCTGTGTGTCTACCCTCTATCTATCTATCTATCTATCTATCTATCTATCTATCTATATATCTATCTATCTATCTATCTATCTATCTATCTATCTATCTATCTATCTATCTATCTATCTATCTATCTATCTATCTATCTATCTATCTATCTATCTATCTATCTACCTACCTACCTACCTACCTACCTACCTACCTACCTACCTACCTATCTATCGATCGATCGATCGATCGATCGATCGATCGATCGGTAGGTCGGTCTCTGTCTGTCTGTCCAATCACCACGCGCCATCCCAACCACCACCCGCCCGCCTGCTTGACAATCCATGAAACCGCCCGTACGCCCATCCCTACGTCTGTTTGACTGTTTGTCACTATCTCTTTCCATCCGTCCTCCCCTCCCTCCCTTTCTCCTTCTGTCTGTCCGTCAGTCCGTCTACCTGCCTGTTGTAGGTAGGTCTATTGTCAAAGATTCTTGCACTGCCCGGGGAAGAGACCATAGTTCATCATTGCCTGTCAGTAGTTGATTAAAACCATCCTGAATTAGATTCAAACTTGGTACCTAGCTTCTGCGGGAGCTTCTCTCAGGGCAAAGTGGACACAAGACCACGATGACAACATGCAAATTGATTGTCTGCGACATTGGCACGGCCAACTGACTTATCGTCCATAGCCTGGGTTCAAGATTGGTTTGTGGGGTCTCTGGGCGTGAGGGAATAGTCCAAAGATGGCCAGACATTTTACTGACAGACGTGGGTGATCGTGGAGCTCATCCGTTTTAAGCTGTAAACTAGCAACTAATTTATATATTTTTTACTTCGTCTTTAAATATCCCGTATATTCAAATATATGAGAGGAATCGCCATTGGAAGACATAGCATCAAAGATATTAGGTATGCAGATGATAAAGTATTGATTGCAGACAACTAACAGAATCTGTAACATTTATTCTGAGAAAAATGAAAAGAATACTATGGACAGACAGAAAAACCAGTGAGCAGATCCTACAATAAACAAGTGAAAACCGTAAACTGATTAGAGAAATTAAACGTAGACAGTCAACATTTTTGGGCATTTCATGAGAAGAAGTAAATTAAAGGACTTGGTGACAACCGGCAAGATTGAGAGCAAACGAATAAAGGGAAGTAGAAAGGTAAATATCTGGAAGGCTTGGCCACATGGAATGTGGTCGAGACAAGAACACAGTGCTGATCCACGACTCTGGTGATCGTGTGAGATTTAAAACATGACCGCCCATGCTTATCAGCACGGCACATGATGATGATAATACTCAAATGAGACTATTGGAATGTTGTTACTTGAACATGACTTTTTTCTTTAACTAGTTATCAAAGTTCAATTTTAAACATTGTCAAATGTCAATTTTAAACAGTCTGAATGTCATATGAACCAATGTCACATATACATTTTAAAGAACGTCATGTTGTTTGTCCATCAAGAATGATGATGACCATTCATTTCATCCAGTGGGGTTGAAGATATGGAGCCGTGGGTTCTAAGATGGCTTACGTCATATATCAATTGTAAACACTATGAAATACCAATTTTAAGCAATTTTGAATGTCAACTTTAAACAATGTCAAATGTCCATTGTAAGCAAGTTATAATTAAACAGCTCATTTTTTAAAAGCCCCTCCAACTTCTCCAGTGTAAAAAAAGGTTCGGCTAAATGTCGAAACACGGCTGGAGTTTCTAAGTGACCCCACACGGAAGCCAGAGACAACTTGTGCTGGTCAGAGAAAACATGGGTACGAACATGCTGAGTAGAGCTTTGTAAGCTCTTTCCTTCCCATTCTTTGCAACCCAGAAACACACGATGGCGATTTAAAACGTGACCAATTTGTCCCCCGAAGCAGTGTCATCCAATGGGTTTATGGCATCATAGTGCCATCACAGTTTGTAGCCAGGAGCAATAGAAGACCTCACATTGGCAACTGACCAGCTCAGGCTTTGAACCCGCGTCTGACTGTGCTCGCGACATTACCAAAGCAACTCGCTATCTACGTGGCCACAGTTTCTCCCTCATGCCCCGCTTCATGCTCCGCCTCATGTCCCGCCTCATAACCCATCTCAGGCCCCACCTTGTGCCCGTTATGTTGGGAATTATTTTCAAGTACAATTGAGACAAAGTCTAAATAACAGGTTTAGGTCGAAACAAGGACCATTATGAGTCAATATCAAAACAACGGGTTTAGTCTGAATAACAGATACAGTGGCAATTACAATGACAAATTCTTCTCCAATGCAACAACAAAGCGAAATCGAATTATTCTGAAACAAGTCAATGTATTTAAGTATGTGGCTACTTTAATAACAGCTGAACGAAGATGTAACAGTGGCAGCATTTCACCAGATGAAAAATATTCTCTTCTTCTTCTTCTTCTTCTTCAGCGTTCCGAGCCATTGAGGTTCTTTGCTGCAAATACAATCTGTCTCCATTCGTCTCTCTGGTGGTGTCAATCAATCTCGGAAAAGGAGTCTTTGTAAGCTATTTTGAGATAATCCTGATGAACGTAAGCTAATCATGGACAATTTTCAGATAAGTGAGGAATTGTGTGGAAGCTGCGGAGATATGGATTTATAGAATGATGAAGAAAATACAGTGGCGGATAGAATGAGTAACGAAACATCTTGAAAGAAGTTACTCACAAAGAGAACTGGTTACTCACATCAGGAGATGGCAGTCGACATTCTGTGGGCTTGTTATAAGACGAGGAAAGCTGAAGAATGTTGACACAACATGAAAGCTGAAGGAGAAAAGAGGCAGAGGGAGACCAAGAGAAGATTCTGGACACTTGGACATCATGGCATGAAGTATGAGAAATAGTTGGCAGTACACGAGACACAAGACTGGACAGACATGATCACCGAAGCCACATGACATGCACTATAAGAAGAAGGCGACAATTTAGTTTCAGCCAGATGTGTTGACCGATTCCCAGAAATTACTGTGGATCACAGCCACCAAGTGCAACATAAGGCACTCACTGATCATACAATGAGCACGTCATTTAGACAAACGACTCCCAGCGAGAACCGTACCTTCCCCTCAATGACCTGGCTGTGTACCTATGGTGACAGAAGTACACATCTGGTGAGCCACCTAAAAAAAAGTCTTAAAAGTCGAGAGGATCGATTTAATTGCCCCGGGTTTTATCCTTTAGGGTTTGGTCTCTTTCTGCAAGATGGCCTGCCGAAAGCATCGCACAAAGCACGAACTCCGTAGCTCCGGTGACGACTCCCAGGAGTCTCCGAGAAAAATGCACCCGTGCACCATTAGACGTTGCCTGGAATCGGACCCAAAATCTTCGGAGTGCAAGGCAAACGGCTTGACCACTTCGCTACGGAGACTCACTTCCAAACCTTTATCTCATTGCCAGATGTACTATTCATTATTAGACAGCCCTTGCCTGCTGTTAGATATTGTATGTCCCGCGTCATATATTGTGAACACTGGAAAGATTTGTGGAAAGAGAGATAGAGGAAGACACTCAGTGACGATTCTTGACATAGCTTTGTAGCATGGCACAAGACTTTGTCACTGCCCAAACTGAGTCAGATATGTTGTTGGAGACGGCAAGATGTGGAGAAGCATGATCACCCTGACATTCGGCAAAGCATTGTATGATGATGTATCATTTCACTTGATGTGACAGAAATATTGTTGCATGAACGCAATCGTCTTGTTGGATTTGGAGATCAGTCAAATGAAGTTGACTACCAACAGACCATCATGTGCCATGCCGATAAGCGTGGGCGGTCATGTTTCGCCATCTCACACGATCACCAAAGTCGTGGATCAGCTCTGTGTTCTTGTCTCCCTCCCATGTGGCCACGCCATCTAGATATTATCTCCTCTGCCTTTCCCTTATTCTTCTCCCATCAATCTTGCAAGTTGTCACCAAGATCCCAGTTTATTTCTTTTCATAACGTGCCCAAAAAAGTCATTTTCTGCCTGTTCATGATATTCTGTGCAGTTTCTTTAGAAACCACATTTCCACTGCCATGAGATGTTTTTTATTCAGCTTGTCTGCTTATTGCCGACGTATCACATTCAAACAAAATTACAGGCTCTTTCTTTTTATTAGTCATTATGTTGTCTAGTTTGCAAAAGGCAACCTTCGCCTTACAGATTATTGTTCCAATCTCTTCAAGGCACCTCACACCAGATGTTATGACCAAAAGATAGATAACTTTATTAAGAACCAACACAATGTAGAATATCAAAACAATCCAGCAATTGTGGAACGACAAATGTCCCCCATCATATACGGATATTGGCTTGTGAATTAGTTAACGTTTGACGAACCAGGATCAAAGCCCGCCCGAAGCTGTTGGGCAGTATCATAACATCTTGAGGAAGGAAAACAACTCGAGGTAAACCCGAGAAAACCTACGAAAAGGCACGAACTCGTGTTGGTGAGCCAGGCATTCGATGAAGGCCTACGAGTTTGATCAATTCGGGGCTGACCTTATGATTAATCCTCAGCTGAATGACGTACTCTGTTCCCACTGTATGGGTCAGCTGAGAGATTGTAAATACCAGACTTAAGAAATATATATGCCGTTTTAATTAACTGCAACAATGTAACTATTATATCAATTTTATAAATATGACTGTTATTTATATAACGCCACATACAGAACTTATGTTTCAATAATATTCGAGTTGAGTTACGTCAAGAACCCACGTAACGACACTCAGAACATTCCCATACGTGATCCGTCCTCACCTGCATCAGCCAGCGAAGAGTCCCAGTACTAATAGTGCCAATAGCAGATTATGTGTCGTGTCACTCTGGTCTTCCCTTGAAGTTTCGAGTGTGTGGACACTACGCTTGAGTTCAAAATGAGTGAAAGCAGAAAGGCCCACACTGACCACAGAAAGTGACGATAACTGTGTTTTATTAGTAATATTGAGATAACTGTGTTTTATTAGTAATATTGAGATAAATGTGTTTTATTAGTAATATTGAGATAACTGTGTTTTATTAGTAATATTGAGATAACTGTGTTTTATTAGTAATATTGAGATAAATGTGTTTTATTAGTAATATTGAGATAACTGTGTTTTATTAGTAATATTGAGATAAATGTGTTTTATTAGTAATATTGAGATAACTGTGTTTTATTAGTAATATTGAGATAACTGTGTTTTATTAGTAATATTGAGATAAATGTGTTTTATTAGTAATATTGAGATAACTGTGTTTTATTAGTAATATTGAGATAACTGTGTTTTATTAGTAATAATGAGATAACTGTGTTTTATTAGTAATATTGAGATAACTGTGTTTTATTAGTAATATTGAGATAACTGTGTTTTATTAGTAATATTGAGATAACTGTGTTTTATTAGTAATAATGAGATAACTGTGTTTTATTAGTAATATTGAGATAACTGTGTTTTATTAGTAATAATGAGATAACTGTGTTTTATTAGTAATAATGAGATAACTCTGTTTTATTAGTAATATTGAGATAACTGTGTTTTATTAGTAATAATGAGATAACTGTGTTTTATTAGTAATAATGAGATAACTATGTTTTATTAGTAATATTGAGATAACTGTGTTTTATTAGTAATATTGAGATAACTGTGTTTTATTAGTAATATTGAGATAACTGTGTTTTATTAGTAATAATGAGATAACTGTGTTTTATTAGTAATAATGAGATAACTGTGTTTTATTAGTAATAATGAGATAACTGTGTTTTATTAGTAATATTGAGATAACTGTGTTTTATTAGTAATATTGAGATAACTGTGTTTTATTAGTAATATTGAGATAACTGTGTTTTATTAGTAATATTGAGATAACTGTGTTTTATTAGTAATATTGAGATAACTGTGTTTTATTAGTAATATTGAGATAAATGTGTTTTATTAGTAATATTGAGATAACTGTGTTTTATTAGTAATATTGAGATAACTGTGTTTTATTAGTAATAATGATAACTAACCAAATGGTTAGTTAGTTAATCGTGGTTCCAACTTCACTGCAAAAGGTGGCCCAATTATGCTCTGTTCCTGTGCCAGTGAATATTACAAAAAATGCTCCTCACTGCCCCATGTAAAAAATTGAACAGACAGGAGTCTCGACAAAGCAACAGCCCGCACAAGTATACTATGTATGCATAATGCTGCAGTGAGAATGTCAATACAAAAATCCGCCACGAAAAATACTGTTCATCGTCGATGGAAGCAGCAGTCACTAGAAAACCAGTAGCAACACATTACTCCATATGGCAGCACATTGCTCCATATGGCAGCCCATTTCAGCACCCGACCGACCGCCATTTTTCTGAACATGCAGTTCACGCTACACTCAACCGCTGACAGATGTAAAAGCACTCAATACGAAATGCGCAGTTCACAATAGTATACCCAAAATGGTTCACCCAAATACAATATCACAGTGCATGCCAATGTTTTTAAGTGTTTGGGTACTTTAATAACAGCAGACGGAAGATGGATGTATTAAGGAGGTTACATGTAGAATAGCCCGAGTAAATGCAGCATTTCATAACATGAAGTACATTCACTTCAATTTATCTGTGTCAATGGGGGTGGGGGAATTATTCTTTAGAGCTATGGTGACACCATCCTGTTGTACGGAAGCGAATCATTGACGATTAGCGGAAAAGTGAAAAATTATGTGAAAGCTGTGGATATGTGCTTGTATAGAAGAATGATGAGAATACCGTGGGCGGATAGAAAGACCAATGAAGATATCGTGAAAGAAATTAACTCACAAAGAGAACTGGGTACTCGCATGAGAATCAGGCAGTCAACATTCTTAGGGCATGTCATGAGACAGAAGAAAGCTGGAGAATGTCGTCACAACGGGAAGGTTGCAGGGGAAGTGAGGCAGGGGGAGATCAGCGCAAGAGACAAAAGGGTGTGGACATACATGATCACCAACGCCACATGGCATGGACAAGAAGAAGAATGATTCTTCATAATTGAAAAACTACTTCCGTATAATGAACACTTCACTTTCCGCTGAATGATGATGTCTTTACGATCCATCCATCCATCATGTGCCATGCCGATAAGTGTGGGCGGCCATATTTTGCCACCTCACTCGATCACCATGGGTCAGCTCCGTGTTCCTAGCTCGACCATGCCACGTGGCCAAGCGATCCAGGTATTTATTTCTCGGTCTTCCCCTTGGTCTCCCCCTTCTATCTTGCCAGTTTTCGCCAAATTCATTTCTTCTCATAACATGCCCAAAATTTTTTGACTACCAACGTCTAATGTTTCTAATGAAAGTTTACGATCTTCATTTGTTTGTTGAAGGACTTTTTCATTGGTTTTTCTGTCTGTCCATTAATTCTTTGCATTTTCCTCAGAAACCACATTTCCACAGCTATCAGATGTTTTTCAGCTTGTCTGCTCATTGTCCACGCTTTACATCCATACAAAAGTACAGGTTCTATGTAGCACTTCAACACTCTTTTTCTCTTTTTATTGATATAATTTTATTGGTCAGTATGTTTTTTATCTTGCAAAAGGCTACCTTCGCCATGATAATTCTTTTTCTAATCTCTTTATGGCGTCTCCCATCAGATGTTATGATTGTTCCGAGATACTTGTACCGATTCACTTGCTTAAGGATATGTATTTACGAGACATCTTATTATTTTAGACGAACCTGGAATCTATATATAGTAAATATGAGTGAGTTTGTACCCCCACTGCTTGACTAACAAATTCATCTGGTGGGAAGTCTGCCTTGACCTCTCAGTGTGTAGGCGCCATAACAATCCAAAATCAGAGGTGAGCCTTGCACTCACGGAAGACTTCTTGGGTGGTGAGGAATACCTATGGTCTGCGCTTGCTTTACCCTGAGACTCACCAAAATGCATGCAGCTGTTCTTGATGGATCAGTTGGTGTGTCACTAGTAGATGAGAGACAAACATGGTTTCGAAACACTGCGAACTCGTAACGTCCTACGAAACACCCAGGACGGTTAACCCCGTAAACAAATGCCCGAAGAAAACGGATGTGTCTGCCGAAAGGCTCAACTATCACAACTTTGCTGTAAAAACACCCACCGCAAATACAGGGTAGCTCGAGTCACTTTATAATCATACTAATTATCGTATTCATCCTTCTTCTTGACACATAAATAGCCTTAGCAACGTGTGTTTACCTGCAACAACAAAACCTTCTGGGAGTTGACCTTCCGCTCGTGCGTCTTCTAGCGTGTTTTAGCCAGTCCCTTTTCTTATGTACCGATTAAATCTCTGGACCCGGCTGGGTATCGGTGCCCGGGATTCGAACCTACGCAAGGCAGAATCCTAACAATCTAAGGTCTTTCACTACTACGTAATTACTCTCGCGGCAAATGTCTCTGAGGGATTTTGTAACTTAACCTGTTTCATTGGTGGTGGGTGTGCGTGCAGACGCTTGTGAGCATCGTATGGTGTGTGTGTGTGTGTGTGTGTATATATATATATATATATATATATATATATATATATATATATATATATAGAGAGAGAGAGAGAGAGAGAGAGAGAGAGAGAGAGAGAGAGAGAGAGAGATCGTACAGACAAACATCTGTTTTCGTCGATAATCCGTCCGAAAAACAATCGGCGATTTCCGAAACCGACGAAAATCGAAGCAATTATTTCCATTTGAATCAATGTAAATCTTCGTTCTAGAAACTCTAAAATACATATAAAAAACACATTTTATAGAGAATAAATATAGTGTTTAAAACAATTTTTCTGCCTCAGACTTGCCCTAACTCGCACCTTCGCCGTGTTTAGTAACACTGTGTATGCCAGTGTGCTTCTTGAATTTTTCAAACAATCCACTGCTGGCTTTAAAATCACTAAGTACGCTAGCACTCGTCCCAAGCACTTTCTTAATGAGATCGGCATACTACAGTCTGGTTTTTTCCACGTATGACTGCCTCCGAAACAGACTCACTGTCAAAGACTGAAACATAAAGGCCGGAGGTCTACCTCAAGATAGAAGACCACCGTGAAGAGTGGTCAACCTCAAGTAGATTAGAGGTGATACGGTGCCCCGATGTAAGGGCAGGGTAGGTGATAGAATGGGGGACTATTAACTAGTTCTCTCATGAGACACGGAGGCGTTGACCAGATAGTTAGCACTCTGGTCACGATAGATTCACGCCTACACCATAGCCACGAATGTTACTCAATACGAGACGGCTAATGTAAGCGTGCCAAGTGTAACGGCACGCAAAAAGGCCGAAGGACGCATCAAGGTCCTTCCGCGTGCTGTGTAGCCACGCGCGGAGGAAAGTCAGACTGGGGACTGACTTTGTAGAGAGCAGATCGTTTAGTGTTGATAGGAGTTTTGTGTAGCCAAATAGATAGAGATTAGCAATAGGGTTTAGGAAACTAGTGATAGGCAATTATGTGGCTTTGTGTGTGGTTTGATAGCGACTGTTATGTACTTGTAAAGAGCCAACGGCAATAAAATGTATCATTCATTTCCTCTCACACGACTTGCAAGTTTCTTGTGTGGTGTGGGAGAAGTAATCCGATGATGCCTGACACATGAGTTGTTGACACTCACCATCTAACTGGTTTTGATTTATCCAAATTAATTAAAGTTGTCCATCTTCAATTGTTTGCGATCTTTGTTTCGTTAACACATTCATATCTTTCGCTACATTAGCCTTCCATTTTCGCCATAGTGAAACTTATTGTGGATGGCGACTTCCCGTACATGCGGCTGACTTCAGCAATCTGATTGCCGCTCTCGTATTTTGTTATTAGCAAGTGATGCTCACCAACGAAAACAAATGCCAAGCTGAGCAGAAGAACGCGTGGGTCCCTCTGTTTTCGCAAAATTAGCAGCGAGGTCATATGGGTACGCCGACGAAATCCGAGGCAATCCTACTTGTCTGTCTTTGAACCTGACTACATGTCTGTCTTTGTACCTGACTACCTGTCTATTTTTGTACCTGACTACCTGTCTGTCTTTGTACCTGACTACTTGTCTGTCTTTGTACCTGACTACTTGTCTGTCTTTGTACCTGACTACTTGTCTGTCTTTGTACCTGACTACTTGTCTGTATTTGTACCTGACTACCTGTCTGTCTTTGTACCTGACTACCTGTCTGTCTTTGTACCTGACTACCTGTCTGTCTTTGTACCTGACTACTTGTCTGTCTTTGTACCTGACTACTTGTCTGTCTTTGTACCTGTCTATTTGTCTGTCTTTGTACCTTAAAACTTGTCTGTCTTTCTGCCTGACTACTTGTCTGTTTTTGTAACTGACTACTTGTCTGTCTTTGTACCTGACTACTTGTCTGTCTTTGTACCTGACTACTTGTCTGTCTTTGTACCTGACTACTTGTCTGTCTTTGTACCTGACTACTTGTCTGTCTTTGTACCTGACTACTTGTCTGTCTTTGTACCTGACTACTTGTCTGTCTTTGTACCTGACTACTTGTCTGTCTTTGTACCTGATTACCTGTCTATTTTTGTACCTGACTACCTGTCTGTCTTTGTACCTGACTACTTGTCTGTCTTTGTACCTGACTACTTGTCTGTCTTTGTACCTGACTACTTGTCTGTCTTTGTACCTGACTACCTGTCTGTCTTTGTACCTGACTACTTGTCTGTCTTTATACCTGACTACTTGTCTGTCTTTGTACCTGACTACTTGTCTGTCTTTGTACCTGACTACTCGTCTGTCTTTGTACCTGACTACTTGTCTGTCTTTGTACCTGACTACTTGTCTGTCTTTGTACCTGACTACTTGTCTGTCTTTGTACCTGACTACCTGTCTGTCTTTGTACCTGACTACTTGTCTGTCTTTGTACCTGACTACTTGTCTGTCTTTGTACCTGACTACTTGACTGTCTTTGTACCTGACTACTTGTCTGTCTTTGTACATGACTACTTGTCTGTCTTTGTACCTGACTACTTGTCTGTCTTTTTGCCTGACTACTTGTCTGTCTTTGTACCTGACTACTTGTCTGTCTTTGTACCTGACTACTTGTCTGTCTTTATACCTGACTACTTGTCTGTCTTTGTACCTGACTACTTGTCTGTCTTTGTACCTGACTACTTGTCTGTCTTTGTACCTGACTACTTGTCTGTCTTTGTACCTGACTACTTGTCTGTCTTTGTACCTGACTACTTGTCTGTCTTTGTACCTGACTACCTGTCTGTCTTTGTACCTGACTACTTGTCTGTCTTTGTACCTGACTACTTGTCTGTCTTTGTACCTGACTACTTGACTGTCTTTGTACCTGACTACTTGTCTGTCTTTGTACATGACTACTTGTCTGTCTTTGTACCTGACTACTTGTCTGTCTTTTACTGTAATGTGAGTGAGAGCGCTAGTGAGTGAGAGAGAAAGAGAGAGAGAGAGAGAGAGAGAGAGAGAGAGAGAGAGAGAGAGAGAGAGAGAGAGAGAGAGAGAGAGAGAGAGAGAGAGAGGGAGAGAGAGAGAGTTGAATTGCATCACTAATTTTTAAGTTACAAAATGTATATGTACACTTTTTCTCCATTTTCTTTACAATTTTGCGACAATGCTCACGACAATCGTCACTGTATGTGTGTGTAAAGTGTGGGAGTTTGATCATAATAGTAGGTTGGGGGATCGGGGGATGTGTGTGTGGGTGGATTCGTGATGTGTGTGGGTGGGCGGGGTGGGTTCGTGTGGGTGGGTGGGGGATTTGTGTGTAGGTGCGTGCGAGATGTATGGGTGTATGGGGAGATGTGTTGGTGAGTGGGGATGTGTGTTTGTCTAGGTGGTTGTGGGTGAGTGGGTGGAGGAGGATATGTTGGTGGATGATTGATGGTGGGTTATGGGATGGGTGGGGGTATATGTGTGGGTGAGGAGATGTGGGTGTGGGGATATGTGGTGGGTGGGAGATGTGTGCAGGTGGGGTGGTTGTGGGATTGGGGATGTGGGTGTGGGATGTTTGGGTGGATGGGTGAGGAGTGTGTGTGGGTGAGAGATGTGTGGGTGAATGTGTGTGGGGGATGTGTGTGGGTTGGGGGAGGGATGCGTGATGAGTGTGGGTGATGGATTTGGAGATGTGTGTGTGGGTGGGGGATATGTCTGGCTGGGTGGGGGTGTGTGTGGCTGGATGGAGGATGTATGTGTGGGTAGTGAGGGTGACTGTAGTTGGGGGATGTGTGGATGGGTAGGAGATGTGTGGATAGATGTGTGTGTGGGTGAGGGATGTGTCTTTGGGATGTGTGTGGGTGTGGTATTGTGTGGGAGGGGAGCTGGGTGTGGATAAATGATGTTTGTGTGGGTGGGTGAAGGTGTGGTTGGGTTTGTGGGTGGGTGAATGATGTGTATGAGGGTGGGGGATGTTTGCTTAGATGGGTGGTTGGGATGTGTGAGTGTGGGTGTGTAGATAAGAGATGTATGTGTTGATGAGTGGGTAAGGGATGTGTGGGTGTTAGTGGTTGAGGGATAAGTACGTGTGTCTAAGGATGTGTGAGGGGATGAATGTATGGGTTGTGTGTGCGTGGATGGGAGGTGTGTGTTTGTGAATGGGGAATGTGTTGGTGGGTGGGGATGTGTGTGAGGGATGTTTGTATGGGTGGGGAGATTGTGCGTGGGTGGGGATGTGTGTGTATATGGGTAAGGGTGTGTGGTTAAGGGATGTGTGGCTGGGGGAATGGGTGGATGGAGGATGTGTGGTTGGGTGGAGGATGTGTGGTTGGGTAGAGGATGTGTGGGTGGGTGATTGTATATGAGTAAGGGTGTGTGGTTAAGGGATCTTTGGTTGGGGGATGGGTGGGTAGAGGATATGTGGGTGGGTAGAGGATATGTGGGTGGGTGAGTGTGTGCAGGTTAGGAAATGGTGGGGGATGTTTGTAGGTGTGGGCTCGGGATAAGTGAGTGGGCTGGGGGAGATGGGAGATTATGTGGGTGTGTGCGGAATTTGTGTGTGGGTAGGTGCGGAATATGTGAGTTGACGGGGAGATGTGTGTGTGGCTGAGGAATGTGTGTTTGGTTGGGTGGTTGGAGGTGTGTGGGTGGAGTAGGATATTGGGTGAGTGATTGTTGGTGGGAAATGGGACGGGTAAAGGATATGTGAGTGGGTGGGGAGATGTGTGTAGGTGGGGGATGTGTGGGTTATTGAATGTATGTGTGCTTGGGGTGTGGGTGGATGAGAGGTGTGTGTGGGTGGGGAGATGTGTAGGGATGTGGTGGATGGGTGGGGGAATGTATTGTATGTGTGTGTGGTTGGGTGGGGGAGTTGGAGTGAATGGGGGATGTGTGGGTGGGTGGTGGATGTGTCTTATAACATAGTAATATGCATTGTTTATGTTTACAAAATTCATGTGACAATGTTTTTTTCCTATGCACTGTTCATGAAAGAAAGATGAGTGATTGGAAGGGCCGAATGTAAGACGAGCCTGCGTGCCCAATTTGTTACCCTTTGAAAATAAAGTCTGTTCGTTCGTTCGTTCGTTCGTTCGTTCTTTGTACCTGACTACTTGTCTGTCTTTGTACCTGACTACTTGTCTGTATTTGTACCTGACTACTTGTCTGTCTTTATACCTGACTACTTGTCTGTCTTTGTACCTGACTACTTGTCTGTATTTGTACCTGACTACTTGTCTGTATTTGTACCTGACTACTTGTCTGTCTTTGTACCTGACTACCTGTCTGTCTTTGTACCTGACTACTTGTCTGTCTTTCTGCCTGACTACTTGTCTGTCTTTGTAACTGACTACTTGTCTGTCTTTGTACCTGACTACTTGTCTGTCTTTGTACCTGACTACCTGTCTGTCTTTGTACCTGACTACTTGTCTGTCTTTGTACCTGACTACTTGTCTGTCTTTGTACCTGACTACTTGTCTGTCTTTGTACCTGACTACTTGTCTGTCTTTGTACCTGACTACTTGTCTGTCTTTGTACCTGACTACTTGTCTGTCTTTGTACCTGACTACTTGTCTGTCTTTGTACCTGACTACTTGTCTGTCTTTGTACCTGACTACTTGTCTGTCTTTGTACCTGACTACTCGTCTGTCTTTGTACCTGACTACCTGTCTATCTTTGTACCTGACTACTTGTCTGTCTTTGTACCTGACTACTTGTCTGTCTTTGTACCTGTCTATTTGTCTGTCTTTGTACCTGACTACCTGTCTGTCTTTGTACCTGACTACTTGTCTGTCTTTGTACCTGACTACCTGTCTGTCTTTGTACCTGACTACCTGTACCTGTCTGTCTTTGTACCTGACTACCTGTCTATTTTTGTACCTGACTACCTGTCTGTCTTTGTACCTGACTACTTGTCTGTCTTTGTACCTGACTACTTGTCTGTCTTTGTACCTGACTACTTGTCTGTCTTTGTACCTGACTACCTGTCTGTCTTTGTACCTGACTACTTGTCTGTCTTTGTACCTGACTACTTGTCTGTCTTTGTACCTGACTACTTGTCTGTCTTTGTACCTGACTACTTGTCTGTCTTTGTACCTGACTACCTGTCTGTCTTTGTACCTGACTACTTGTCTGTCTTTGTACCTGACTACCTGTCTATTTTTGTACCTGACTACTTGTCTGTCTTTGTACCTGACTACTTGTCTGTCTTTGTACTTGACTACTTGTCTGTCTTTGTACCTGACTACTTGTCTGTCTTTGTATCTTAAAACGTGTCTGTCTTTGTACCTGACTACCTGTCTATCTTTGTATCTGACTACTTGTCTGTCTTTATACCTGACTACTTGTCTGTCGTTGTACCTGACTACTTGTCTGTCTTTGTACCTTAAAACTTCTCTGTCGTTGTACCTGACTACTTGTCTGTCTTTGTATCTGACTACTTGTCTGTCTTTGTACCTGACTACTTGTCTGTCTTTATACCTGACTACTTGTCTGTCTTTGTACCTGACTACTTGTCTGTCTTTGTACCTGACTACTTGTCTGTCTTTGTATCTGACTACCTGTCTGTCTTTGTACCTGACTACTTGTCTATCTTTGTATCTGACTACTTGTCTGTCTTTATACCTGACTACTTGTCTGTCTTTGTACCTGACTACTTGTCTGTCTTTGTACCTGACTACCTGTCTGTCTTTATACTGACTACTTGTCTATCTTTGTATCTGACTACTTGTCTGTCTTTATACCTGACTACTTGTCTGTCTTTATACCTGACTACTTGTCTGTCTTTATACCTGACTACCTGTCTGTCTTTGTACCTGACTACTTGTCTGTCTTTATACCTGACTACTTGTCTATCTTTATACCTGACTACTTGTCTATCTTTATACCTGACTACTTGTCTGTCTTTATACCTGACTACTTGTCTGTCTTTATACCTGACTACCTGTCTGTATTTGTACCTGACTACTTGTCTGTCTTTATACCTGACTACTTGTCTGTCTTTATACCTGACTACCTGTCTGTCTTTGTACCTGACTACTTGTCTGTCTTTGTACCTGACTACTTGTCTGTCTTTGTACCTGACTACTTGTCTATCTTTGTACCTGACTACTTGTCTGTCTTTATACCTGACTACCTGTCTGTCTTTATACCTGACTACTTGTCTGTCTTTATACCTGACTACTTGTCTGTCTTTGTACCTTAAAACTTGTCTGTCTTTGTACCTGACTACCTGTCTATTTTTGTACCTGACTACTTGTCTGTCTTTGTACCTGACTACTTGTCTGTCTTTGTACCTGACTACTTGTCTGTCTTTGTACCTGACTACTTGTCTGTCTTTGTACCTGACTACTTGTCTGTCTTTGTACCTGACTTCCTGCCTGTTGGCCTGACTGTCTCCAGCCTGCATGTGCGTCTAAGTGCCGAAGGCCTACCTTTCTGGTCGTCTGCCTGTCTCTATGTATGACTGCCTACCTCTGGTCGTCTGCCTGTCTCTATGTATGACTGCCTACCTCTGGTCGTCTGCCTGTCTCTATGTATGACTGCTTACCTCTGGTCGTCTGCCTGTCTCTATGTATGACTGCCTACCTCTGGTCGTCTGCCTGTCTCTATGTATGACTGCTTACCTCTGGTCGTCTGCCTGTCTCTATGTATGACTGCCTACCTCTGGTCGTCTGCCTGTCTCTATGTATGACTGCCTACCTCTGGTCGTCAGCCCGCCTACCTGTCTGTGCGATTGACTTTCTACCTGTCTGGTCATCTACCAGCCTGTGTGTCTGACTGTCTAGCCGTCTTCCAGCCTATAAACCTGATTGCCTACCCCTCAGCCGTTAGCCAGCCCGTCTTTCGGCCTGCAAGTGGACAAGAACTCCGAGCGCTGAAATTATTGTAACCCTTCCTCCCCTTTGAGCGCGACATAAACATACAAATGTCGACCCCAAGCAAAAACCTATCGATCAGGCTGACTTGTCTGTGTTTACACAGAATAGCCGTTATATTTGCTGTCCACGATGGCCATCTCCTTGCCCAGTAATCTGATACTCGTCTATTGTAAGCTCGCGCTAGAAGTTGCTTGGGCTACTTCCAAACAATGAGTGTAAGCACAAGTAGAATTAAAGAACCGTTTCCACACGTCTTCGGCGTTCTTGGGGAGTAAGTCAAGTAGGCAAAGAACCCCTTTTTCACGCAAGGAGCAGTATTTAATTTATATATTCACTACACGACGGGTGATGTGATGGCCATTCACTATACGACGGGTGATGTGATGGTTATTCTCTACACGACGGGTGACGTGATAGATAACACGCCGTTCCCCCTTATTCCCCAGAACATTTACTGTTACCTATTACACAAGTTTAAACGCGAGAGGCTGGACTTCATTGCACCAGGTTTTATCCCACATGGTTCGGTCTCTTTTCACAGGACAGCCCGCCGAAAGAGTCACACAAAGCAAGAACTCCGTAGCCTCAGCCACAACCCCCAGAAGTCTCAGAAAAATACCCCCGTAAACCGAACAACCTAGGCCGGAATCGAACCCACAACCTTTGGAGCGTGAGGCAAGGACCTTGCCCACTTCGCCATGAACATCCCATGCTACCAATGTTAGGCTGGGTAGATTTTGGAGTTTAGGTCAATTAAAAAAACAAACAAACAACAACAACAACAAATGGGGTGATGGGGTGTTGATGGGGATTCGAGCCTATAATGGGCAGGCAAGTAGAATCATGTAGACTATTATTAGATCAAGCATGACCTAACAGCACGGAAGACTATGGTAGCTACTTACATTGGCCAAAGATCACTTGTCTTTTTCTTCTACCATTTGTTCACTTAGTAATTGACTATGGTCTGGCTATTTAACTCTAATTTCGTCACAGTGTGGAAACCTGCAGGGGACCCAGAGTGAAGGAATGCGACATGTCTTGGGTTGTACACAACACACCAATAGCAGAGCGATGAAGTATATTTTGGACTTCCATCGGTGAATGACTTGAACTGGCACAGGTGTGGAGTGTAGAGTGCACTGTATGGCAACATTGGAGGTCCAACAGCAGACTGATAAACATGCCAACAGAGATGACACAATAGTGCTTCTGTGCATCGTAGAGAGGACACTGGTTGGGGATTCCGAGATAGCATCAGAGGAAGGTGGTTAGAATTGCAAGGTTAAGGTAGTCTCAGAGGAAGGTGGTTAGAATACACAGGTCAAGGTAGTCTCAGAGGAAGGTGGTTAGAATAAACAGGTCAAGGTATTCTCGTAGATGCTGCTGTTGAGTTGTTACGCGTTGGGTCTTCATGAATTCTGGGTCATGGCGCGTTGGGGGCCAGTGGTCAGTCCCTGTCTCGCCGCATTTACTTCCCAAACAACTCCCACGTATTTCTGAACATTATCCAGTACCCAACTTACGAATGGAACCGGAGTCGTTCTCGTTGAGACGAGGCGATGTCTGCCATTGCCGGAAATGGAACCCGAACTGCTGTCTCGGCATACAAGCGCTCTAGACACTATGCTACTTCTGCTGAAGGGATATACTGTGTATCTTCATGTTCCATGGAACTAATCATGTGTGACTGGCTGTCATTCACGTTTACCAATCACTTTGTCATGTGCACCAATCACTGTGTCATGTACGTTAATCACTTTGTCATGAGCACCAATCACCGTGTCATGTACATTAATCACTGTGTCGTGTGCATTAATCACTGTGTCATATGCAACAATCACCGTGTCATGTGCACAAATCACTGTCATGTGCACCAATGAATGTGTCACGTGCAACAATCTCTGTGTAACGTGCACCAATCACTGTCACGTGCATCAATGAATGAGTCACGTGCACCAACCACCGTGTCTCGTGCACCAATGAATGTGTCACGTGCACAAATCAGTGCTGTGTGTTAAATGAAGGCCCCATGAACTATGTCAAGCCCCTATTCAATCGTGTTTGTACTTTGATCACAGGTGTCATTCTCTCCGTGAAGATCGAAGCCAAGAAAAAGACCGACGCTCTGAAGAAAGTGGTCAAACAGCTAGAACACGACAACCGGAAGCAACGCTCAAAGATAGACAAATTGGAGGTCAAGGACATTTTAGCACTTCTTTTAATTAGTCGATTATAAAAACATGCATTTTATAGCAAATCGATCAGCAGGTGTGTGTGTGTGTTTTAAAAAAATTAATAATTAATAAAATAAGGAATTATTTAAGAGGCCAATAAATGTGGCGTTTCTGTGCGCCATGAACCAGTTTGATGTTTGACAAGCTGTTACCATGACAACTGCTTGCTCATGATGAAATGTTCCATTTAAGCGATTCAATGCCGAAGGATAATATATCGCCATGTTGTGACCTCACATTTTAGACAGAAGGACGATATATCGCCATGCTAGGGTCATCCAGTTATTTGATTTGTTTCGTCGTATCTTCCGCAATTTTAATGTTCAGTGAATGGAGATTTACATGATAATACTTGTCCATTTGCTTGTGTGTCATGTTTGGTCTAAACCTATATCTATATTGTGTTTGGCACTGAAGCAGTAAAGTGGATCAAATGTGCCAGAAACCCCATATTTCCCATAATTTTTCACGGTTTATGATGTTAAACACAAGGGGAGGCACCAAGGCAGTTTATGGAAAACATTTAAAGATCATCCTGGACAATCATCTCTGGATTTACCAAGGATGGTTCTTATATTTAAGATGTGGCCGCTGGTTTCTCCACCAAGTGCAATACATGACTGCACTTCCCGTGATTTATATTCTTACTTTGAATTCTCTGCGGGATGATTCTCATGAAGATATGCTTGCGTGGCTTATTTGTGCGATAGTACGATATTTAGATCCACGACTCTGGTAATCCAGTGAGATGACAAAACATGACCGCCCACGCTTATCAGCATGGCACATGAAGGATGGATGGATAGTTGGTGAACAAGTTTACATTTTCTGTCTTTGGGACAGGGATGTAGGTTACATATGAGAAATGGGGATGTTAAATCAAGAGATATGTTTGTTAGTTTATATACACGTTAATATAGGAACAGAGCTGATACATATAAAGATATGTTGATCAGTTTATATATAAATGAACACAGGGACAGATGTTAGGTACTGAGGTAAGCTGGTCAGTGTAAAAACACCATGTGGAGATATGTCAGATGTAATATTTCTCATACTGTGACAATTTTTATATTTCCTTACAGCCTGAAGATTAAAGTAGGAAAGCTTTTGAAATGGCTCTCTCCCTCCCTCTGTGTGTCTCTCTCTCTCTCTCTCTCTCTCTCTCTCTCTCTCTCTCTCTCTCTCTCTCTCTCTCTCTCTCTATATATATATATATATATATATATATATATGTATGTATGTGTGTATATGTGTGTGTGTGTGTGTGTGTGTGTGTGTGTGTGTTTATTTCCATGTGACTGTAAACTTCAGCATTATACTGTAGATACAAATTCAGCAGCATTACATATATCAAAATGCAAACGATCTACAACTTTTGTGCATTGTAGTAACAAAGCGTGCCGAAAAAAGGACTGTTCATGAATGCCAAGAAAACAGAAACAAAGGTTACATCAAAGAAACAGATGATACCCAAATGTGAGATAGCAATAGAAGGGAAAATTCTAAACCATGTTGATAGATTGAAATACCTAGGAGCAATGATAATAATATAACATAAAGAGCATCTGTTGGATCCACCCCCCCCCCCCCCCCCCGGGACATGCTGGTATGGTGGGAAACAAGCAGATGGATAGATTGGCTGAGTCTGAACCCTCGGTGAGATACTGGTGCATGAGACGGCAGACCTGGTTGGGACCCTTTCGGATGATGTGTGTAGTGCAAACGATCAGGTAGATCAACATGGCCTAGAGAGAATGGAGCTCTAGGGAGAGACCAGATGATCTGACCGACACTCAGGACTCCGAGAAAAGGCCAGATAGACACATACTCAGACTGCTTATGGTACGATTAGTAATGGAATTCTTCGCTGGCTGTTGACGATGAGGACAGAACACGTATGGGAATGTCCCGAGTGCTGTGATGTAGGTTCTTGACTCAACTCAACTCAACTCAACTCAATGATAACATCAGATGGGAGATTGTGTGATAGAGATTAGGAGCAGAAATTCCAGAAAAAAAAAATATCTCATAGAATAAGTCACTATCACTGAATGTAGGAAACAGAGTGCTGAAGTGCTATATAGAACCTGTTGTGCTATATAGCATCGAGTCATCAAAATTAATTAACTAAGAAGGAAAAGCTTGGAACCAGTGATGCGGTTCCTGAGTCGAATGTTACGAATTCCATGGACTGCCAGAGTAACTAGCACAGAATGCCTGAAAGAGGCTAGTGAAACTAGAACATTATATACAACTATAAGAACGAGACAGCATTCCTTGGTCATGTGATGAGAAGAGAGGCATTAGAGAATATTGTGACAACTGGAAAGATCAGTTGGACAGTAAGCAGAAATAGACAAAGAGAAATGATGCCGGATGGACTGAGACGGTGGCATGGAGGAATATCCTTAGCAGGATTGATCCAGAACACCAAAGACCGAGATCTGCGTAGAGACATGACCGCCGATGCCAGCTGTCAGGGCACATGATGATGATGACATTTAACAAACACATGCATTTGTGTTATTGTAAATCATTTATATACTGTTCAAAAAAGAAATGCAACATTATTGTAGTTTCAACTGCAAACTTGTACCAACATTCCATTGGCGATGCTGATTCGCTCACTGCAGTCGGTTCTGGCGATGCCGGTCCGTAAGAAAAGGACCTCTGTAGGGTCTTCTAGACCAAAGACCAGCGTCGTGATTCCTGTTCCTGGCCGTTTGATCCGAATTTCGACGAGCTCCTGGCATTGACTGGACTGTGGATGACGCAGATGCAAATCAATTACTAAGGTGACACAGTCGTATGAAGCGGTCTTCGGCAGCAGTTGTGATTCTGGTTCTTCCACTGCGCGGCCGGTCTGCCACTGAGCCAGTTTCTTGAAATCGCCACCAAAGGCGACTAATAATGTTTCTAACCACATTAAATTCTCTGGCTACTACACTTTACGACTGTCCAGCCTGTAAATGTCCAATGATGATGAGTCGTTGTTCTGTGGTCAGATGCGCCATACTTGCGCATTGAATTTTCAACTGAATTTATTCGAGGAGAGTCAATCTTTTATATAAAATAAATAAATGTTTGCATATCCTTTACAGGACATCGCTGCCAACATCAGCATCTTTCAGCTGATTGTTGATTTACTGGCAAGATTACGCTCAGTAGTTTGCCATTGCTTTCTGAGCGACCGGCTCACATACCCCTAAGTTACCGACCGGCTAGAACCGCTACCGATTCTCGCCGTCGTCACGTTACTCACGAGAATATACGGGATTACGGAGAAAGTCGCTAACCTCTAGGCCAGGGAGACCGGCCAATCTTGTATAGGCACTCAATAATCTGATTAGAGAGTTTTGTGTTCAGTAAGTTTCACGGGATTATCATGAACATGTCACGGGTTATTGTCAAAAATGTTGTTTTGATCTTGACCTCTTTCATGACGTCACGAATCAAGAGGTGAGTACAATTCATGTAACCACGAGAAGTTAATGACCAGATGGACACAGTCGATAGGTTGACTGATTTCGGTCAATGAGCATATAGATAATAAGATTATGTGGAAACATGAAGAAACAAGATATGTAGTCATTACCTAATACCTAAGGAAACATGTATCAAACAATAGAACATAGTCGTATTTGATAATTTCTGATACAAATATTGCTGTTGTTGTTTATTGCAGAAGGAAAACACATTGCTCAAACATCAGTTGGTTGTACTTAACGACGGCTCAACAAGGAGAACAAATACAGTTATATTGAATAAAGTAAGCAGACCTGCATAGATCATTGCATTTGTATGATTCTTCTGCATTATACTAACCTATATCTGTCTTAACTCTTTTCTGTCCATGACATATATAAGTAACTCAATACACAACCACTAAACATGTAAGTGGCTTATACACAACCACTAAACATATAATTTATATGAATGTATATGTACATATGATATAATGTATATGTACATATGAATGTATACAGAGAATGTATAATGGGGGATGCGTGGTCTCGAGGTATGGTGTCCGACTCGAGTGCTGGAGGTCCCGGGTTCAATCCCCGATGATGACCAGGAACTTTTACTCGTGGACTTCTAGTAATAACATTTCCCCTGGTCTCTAGGTAGTGAGATCGGACGCCCGAGTGTATTGTTGCGCACGTAAAAAATCTAGGCGCTGCCTAGGCAAAATTTGAGTTAAAAAATCTACCCAAAGTATTTCAGGATCCTCGCCGGTGCTACGGAGTTCGTGCACTGAGCTGAGTTTCTCCAGACTCAGATTTGAGTTAGGAGGAGAACGGAGCACTTATGGGCTGCACTCGTGTGCCGTGATATTGATCCATAAACTAAACATATAAGTAACTTATACAAAACCAATCTAGAGATCCTATTTCAAGATGTAGATGATCAATGGGAAACGATGAAGAATTCAATCAGTTGCATAGCAGAAAAAACTATTCTAAAAGTAAAGAAAGTGGGCCGTAAGCCATGGATGACTGAAGAAATTTTACAACTAATGGAAACAAGAAGACAGAACAAAAATAATCCTGCCAAATATGAAGAAATTCACAGAAAAGTGAGAACCTTATGTAAGGAGGCAAAAGAAACATGGCTTTAGAAAAATTGCAGAGAAATTGAAAAACAACACAACAGTAACAATGCGAAACTAATGCACAAAAGAATTCAGGAGCTTACTAATCAAAGAACACGTACATCAGCAGGCTGCCTAAAGACAAAAGATGGAAGAGTCATAATAGAAAAAGATCAGATCTTACATGAATGGTCAGATTATGTGAAAAACCTTTATGACGATAACAGAGACGAACAGTATGATGTCCAAAATAATAATGAAGGACCAGCAATTTTAAAGATGGAGGTTCAGAATGCGCTTAACCATATGAAATCTGGCAAGACCCCCGGTTCAGACAGCGTCACAACAGAAATGATTAATGCTTTAGAAGAATATGGAATAGATAAAGTTACCAGTCTGCTTAATACAATATATGATACTGGAAATATACCTCAGGAGTTATGTAATTCTGTATTTATTGCAATCCCAAAGAAATCAGGAGCCTTGGAATGTGATCAACATCGAACAATTAGTATAATGAGTCACATCACGAAGATTTTGCTAAGAATTATCATGCAAAGAGTTAGGAGGAAAATACAACCTGAAATAGGAGAAGAACAATGTGGGTTTGTGGAAGGCAAGGGTACAGTAAATGCTGTGTATATACTGAGAAACATAATCGAACGTTCTATAGAAGTAAACAAAGATCTACACCTTTGCTTTATTGACTACACAAAGGCTTTTGATAAAGTGAGACATGTCAACATGATAAGGATGCTTGAAGATCTACAAATTGATGGAAAAGATCTTAGACTTGTAAAAAACATATATTGGAAACAACAAGCTGCCATAAGAGTTGATAATGAAGTAAGCCAATATCAGCCTATTAAAAGGGGTGTGAGACAGGGATGTGTAATGTCTCCAGATCTGTTTTCCCTGTACAGTGAAAGTATTTTCAGAAATATTGAAGATATGGAAGGAATCAACATTGGGGGACGATGCATCAATAACATTAGATATGCAGATGATACAGTCTTGATTGCAGACAATGAACAGGACCTGCAAAATTTAGTAGATGCGATTGTTACACACAGTGAACAACTAGGGTTAGAATTAAATTGTAAAAAGACACAGATTATGGTCGTCACTAGGAAGGACGAAATACCACAATGTAATATACAAGTAAATGGGAATATTCTTCAACAAGTGAGCAGGTACAATTATCTCGGAACAGTAATAACATCTGATGGGAGATGCCTTGAAGAGATTAGAACAAGAATCGCCATGGCAAAAGTAGCCTTTAGCAAGATGAAAAACATATTGACCAATAAAAAGATGTCAATTGAAACGAGAAAAAGAGTGTTGAGATGCTACATTGAACCTGTACTTTTATATAGATGTGAAGCGTGGACAATGAGCAGTCAGGCTGAAAAACATCTGATGGCTGTAGAGATGTGGTTTCTGAGGAAAATGCAAAGAATACCATGGACAGCCAGAAAGACCAATGAACAAGTCCTTCAAGAAACAAATGAAGATCGTAAATTGATTAGAGAAATTAGACGTAGACAGTCAAAATTTTTTGGGCATGTTATGAGAACAAATGGATTGGAGAATTTGGTGACAACTGGTAAGATCGAGGGGAACAGACCAAGGGGAAGACCTAGAAGCAAGTACCTGGATGGCTTGGCCTTGTGGCATGGTCGAGACAGAAACACGGAGCTGATCCGCGACTCTGGTGATCGAGTGAGATGGCAGAACATGACCGCCCACGCTTACCGGCATGGCACATGATGGATGGTTACAAAACCACTAAACATATAAGTAATTTATACTTCGCCACCACTTCGCCACAGAGATTTATGCAAACCCACTAAACATATAAGTAACTTATACACAACCACTAAACGTATAAATAGCTTATACTCAACCACTAAAGATATAAGTAACTTATACACAACCATTAAACTTCTGTCATAAACACCAACCAACTATCTAAGTAAGCTATACTCAAAACTAAATAATTTAGAACCACATTCTTTGCGATGTACCCATCCCAGTTCTGTCTTCCCTATAGAGTGTCACTATTTTGCTCTCCCCAACACTTATTTTCCCTTTCGAAACTGTGTCCCTTCCTGTCAGTTGACCTACTGTTTGTGTGTTATACTGATTTACTCATTATACATTGATGGTTTTACTGCAGTTCATCCATTACATTTCCCCCATCATATTCAACGCTACACTAAGTCTTACTCCAAAAATCACACACCTACCACTTACATTCATCTACCACTTTCAATCTTCCATTAACAACCACACATTTAATACTTAAATTTCCCCTATCAGGCTCAATCTTCCACTAACAACCACACATCGGAACTCTTACATTTCCCCTTCTACACTCAACCATATACAAACATCCACACATTTAACTGTTCATTTCCCCCCACTACACGCAATCTTACACAAACAACCACACACCCGAGCTCTTACATTTCCCTATTACACTCAACCATATACAAACAACTGCACACCCAAGTCTTACATTTTACCTACTACACTCAGTCTTCCACTAACAACCACACACTCAACTCTTATATTTCCCCTAATACATTTAATCATATACAAACAACAATACCCCAATCCTCTTACATTTCCCCTACTACACTCAATCGTATACTAACAATCACACATTTAACTGTTACATTTTACCTACTACACCCAGTCTTCCACTAATAACCACACACCCAACTCTTACATTTCCCCTAATACATTTAATCATATACAAACAACAACACCCCAATCCTCTTACATTTCCCCTACTACACTCAATCGTATACTAACAATCACACTTTTAACTGTTACATTTTCCCTACTACACCCAACCTTACACAAACAACCACACACACTGATTCTAACAATTCCCCTACCGCAGTCTTACACCAACTACCACTGATTCTTACAGTCCCCCAACCACACAGTCTGACACCAACTACCACTGATTCTAACAATCCCCCTGTCCCGGTGTGACACCAACTACTGTACCACACACTTAACCTTGAATTTCTCATTTCTCATACAGACTCTCTCAAACCCTGGCGACAGTATACAGATCACTACAGAGATGAACAACCACGGCGACAGGAACTAAACCTGTGTTTACGTTGACCACATAATTCCATGTAAATTATTTCCAAATCTTTGCCAATATTCTACAAATCAAACATAACGTGATTCCATTTTCCAACTTCGTTTGTTCTCAAAGATTGTGTTTACAGACCAGATTTTTCTGGGCCAGAGTACCAAATTCTGCATGCATCGTTCACGACTTTGTGAGCAAATAATGTGTGGTGTATAGGCCAGGTTGGACAGCCCAAAGTTGGAATAAGTAATTCTAGTGCTGGAATAAAGAGTTAATATTCACTGGCAGTAAATTAATGACAGCATGCAGCTTGTGATGTGACTGATAATGTGTTTGTGTTCTTGCCAGTAAAGGAATAGCAACATAACATTACTTGTCCTAACTTACTAGTATATTAGATTGTCACAGCATTGAGTAGTTACTGGCACTTATATTGCTGAAAAATAGACAGTGGGAAAGAGGTATCAAGAGATATAATAGACAACAGAAACATTTGAAACACATTAGCACATAGCTTTTGAAGCTACAAGTGTAAATGAAGAATTTGGCTTGCTGAAAAACACACATTTGTTGTAATGCAATGGCAAATTGGCGTTCTTTTATTAATGAGTTCAGGAGCATCTCCGTATTTTATTCTGTGAGCATCACGCTGTCCAAAAATTAGATGATCATAGACATCACGTGAAATCCAAAAATTAGATGATCATAGACATAACGTGAAATCCAAAAATTAGATGATCATAGACATAACGTGAAATCCAAAAATTAGATGATCATAGACATAACGTGAAATCCAAAAATTAGATGATCATAGACATCACGTGAAATCCAAGAATTGACTGTTTTTTAATTATGGAGCTTCACCTATCATTTGTGTGAAAATAGAGTTTACAGAACAAATAATTTGATAAAGTTCGCACACAAAAAAGACCAAAAGTACAGCGCACAATGTGCTTCTATATTGGTACAAGAAAACAATAATAATCTCAGAAAGACCAGTAAACGAGGTGATTTAATTTAGACACCTGCAGTGGTCGACAAAGAAATAAAGCAGCAGAGAAGATATTTATTTACATACATATGTGCTTGTGTACGGTATGACCTTGACCTATTCTGACTGGTAGTCGTGTGACAGAAAGTTTCCGAGCGATCGCTATTAAACTTTGAGTACGTTTGTGGTAGGGTAGTGGGTTCTCTCCCCACACTGATCACTTGCATTTAAACATTGACTAATCATCCTTGACTTAGGGACGTAGATTACAAGTACCACATAAGTCAGAATGGGTTCGCTTGATGGCAAGGGACACTGTTATAAGGAAAAGTTGGCTCACACACTAAAATCAATCCGGCGTGGACTATGCTCAAGTTTAAAGCAAGTGAAAAATACACCAAAATAAATCAGATGAGTTATAAATAACGATAGGGAATCAATATCTCACACAATGATAGGGAATCAATATCTCACACAATGATAGGGAATCAATATCTCACACAATGATAGGGAATCAATATCTCACACAATGATAGGGAATCAATATCTCACACAATGATAGGGAATCAATATCTCACACAATGATAGGGAATCAATATCTCACACAATGATAGGGAATCAATATCTCACACAATGATAGGGAATCAATATCTCACACAATGAAAGGGAATCAATATCTCACACAATGATAGGGAATCAATATCTCACACAATGATAGGGAATCAATATCTCACAAAATGATAGGGAATCAATATCTCACACAATGATAGGGAATCAATATCTCACACAATGATAGGGAATCAATATCTCACACAATGATAGGGAATCAATATCTCACACAATGATAGGGAATCAATATCTCACACAATGATAGGGAATCAATATCTCACACAATGATAGGGAATCAATGTCTCACACAATGATAGGGAATCAATATCTCACACAATGATAGGGAATCAATATCTCACACAATGATAGGGAATCAATGTCTCACACAATGATAGGGAATCAATATCTCACACAATGATAGGGAATCAATATCTCACACAATGATAGGGAATCAATATGTCACACAATTATAGGGAATCAATATCTCACACAATTATAGGGAATCAATATCTCACACAATGATAGGGAATCAATATCTCACACAATTATAGGGAATCAATATCTCACACAATGATAGGGAATCAATATCTCACACAATTATAGGGAATCAATATCTCACACAAGTATAGGGAATCAATATCTCACACAATGATAGGGAATCAATGTCTCACACAATGATAGGGAATCAATATCTCACACAATGATAGGGAATCAGTGTCTCACACAATGATAGGGAATCAATATCTCACACAATGATAGGGAATCAATATCTCACACAATGATAGGGAATCAATATCTCACACAATGATAGGGAATCAATATCTCACACAATGATAGGGAATCAATATCTCACACAATGATAGGGAATCAATATCTCACACAATGATAGGGAATCAATATCTCACACAATGATAGGGAATCAATATCTCACACAATGATAGGGAATCAATATCTCACACAATTATAGGGAATCAATATCTCACACAATGATAGGGAATCAATAGCTCACACAATGATCGGGAATCAATATCACACACAATGATCGGGAATCAATATCTCACACAATGATAGGGAATCAATATCTCACACAATTATAGGGAATCAATATCTCACACAATGATAGGGAATCAATATCTCACACAATTATAGGGAATCAATATCTCACACAATGATAGGGAATCAATATCTCACACAATGATAGGGAATCAATATCTCACACAATGATAGGGAATCAATATCTCACACAATTATAGGGAATCAATGTCTCACACAATGATAGGGAATCAATGTCTCACACAATTATAGGGAATCAATATCTCACACAATGATAGGGAATCAGTGTCTCACACAATGATAGGGAATCAATATCACACACAATGATAGGGAATCAATATCTCACACAATGATAGGGAATCAATATCTCACACAATGATAGGGAATCAATATATCACACAATGATAGGGAATCAATATCTCGCACAATGATAGGGAATCAATATCTCACACAATGATAGGGAATCAATATCTCACACAATGATAGGGAATCAATATCTCACACAATGATAGGGAATCAATATCTCACACAATGATAGGGAATCAATATCTCACACAATGATAGGGAATCAATAGCTCACACAATGATCAGGAATCAATATCACACACAATGATCGGGAATCAATATCTCACACAATTATAGGGAATCAATATCTCACACAATTATAGGGAATCAATATCTCACACAATGATAGGGAATCAATATCTCACACAATGATAGGGAATCAATATCTCACACAATGATAGGGAATCAATATCTCACACAATGATAGGGAATCAATATCTCGCACAATGATAGGGAATCAATATCTCACACAATGATAGGGAATCAATATCTCACACAATGATAGGGAATCAATATCTCACACAATGATAGGGAATCAATATATCACACAATGATAGGGAATCAATATCTCGCACAATGATAGGGAATCAATATCTCACACAATGATAGGGAATCAATATCTCACACAATGATAGGGAATCAATATCTCACACAATGATAGGGAATCAATATCTCACACAATGATAGGGAATCAATATCTCACACAATGATAGGGAATCAATATATCACACAATGATAGGGAATCAATATCTCACACAATTATAGGGAATCAATATGTCACACAATTATAGGGAATCAATATCTCACACAATGATAGGGAATCAATATCTCACACAATTATAGGGAATCAATGTCTCACACAATGATAGGGAATCAAGATCTCACACAATGATAGATAGGGAATCAATATCTCACACAATTATAGGGAATCAATATCTCACACAATGATAGATAATCAATATCTCACACAATTATAGGGAATCAATGTCTCACACAATTATAGGGAATCAATGTCTCACACAATGATAGGGAATCAAGATCTCACACAATGATAGGGACTCAATATCTCACACAATGATAGGGACTCAATATCTCACACAATGATAGGGAATCAATATCTCACACAATGATAGGGAATCAATATCTCACACAATGATAGGGAATCAATATCTCACACAATGATAGGGAATCAATATCTCACACAATGATAGGGAATCAATAGCTCACACAATGATCGGGAATCAATATCACACACAATTATAGGGAATCAATATCTCACACAATGATAGGGAATCAATATCTCACACAATGATAGGGAATCAATATCTCACACAATTATAGGGAATCAATATCTCACAATGATAGGGAATCAATATCTCACACAATGATAGGGAATCAATGTCTCACACAATTATAGGGAATCAATATCTCACACACTGATAGGGAATCAATATCTAACACAATGATAGGGAATCAATATCTCACACAATGATAGGGAATCAATATCTCACACAATGATAGGGATCAATCTCACACAATGATAGGGAATCAATATCTCACACATGATAGGGAATCAATATCTCACACAATGATAGGGAATCAATATCTCACACAATGATAGGGAATCAATATCTCACACAATGATAGGGAATCAATATCTCACACAATGATAGGGAATCAATATCTCACACAATGATAGGGAATCAATAGCTCACACAATGATCTAGGGAATCAATATCTACACACAATTATAGGGAATCAATATCTCACACAATGATAGGGAATCAATATCTCACACAATGATAGGGAATCAATATCTCACACAATGTAGGGAATCAATATCTCACACAATGATAGGGAATCAATATCTCACACAATGATAGGGAATCAATATCTCACACAATATAGGGAATCAATATCTCACACAATGATAGGGAATCAATATCTCACACAATGATAGGGAATCAATATCTCACACAATGATAGGGAATCAATATCTCACACAATGATAGGGAATCAATATCTCACACAATGATAGGGAATCAATATCTCACACAATGATAGGGAATCAATATCTCACACAATGATAGGGAATCAATATCTCACACAATGATAGGGAATCAATATCTCACACAATGATAGGGAATCAATATCTCACACAATGATAGGGAATCATATCTCACACAATGATAGGGAATCAATATCTCACACAATGATAGGGAATCAATATCTCACCACAATGATAGGGAATCAATATCTCACACAATGATAGGGAATCAATATCTCACACAATGATAGGAATCAATATCTCACACAATGATAGGGAATCAATATCTCACACAATGATAGGGAATCAATATCTCACACAATGATAGGGAATCAATATCTCACACAATGATAGGGAATCAATATCTCACACAATGATAGGGAATCAATATCTCACACAATGATAGGGAATCAATATCTCACACAATGATAGGGAATCAATATCTCACACAATGATAGGGAATCAATATCTCACACAATGATAGGGAATCAATATCTCACACAATGATAGGGAATCAATATCTCACACAATGATAGGGAATCAATATCTCACACAATGATAGGAATCAATATCTCACACAATGATAGGGAATCATATCTCACACAATGATAGGGAATCAATATCTCACACAATGATAGGGAATCAATATCTCACACAATGATTAGGGAATCAATATATCACAACAATGATAGGGAATCAATATCTCACACAATGATAGGGAATCAATATCTCACACAATGATAGGGAATCAATATCTCACACATGATAGGAATCAATATCTCACACAATGATAGGAATCAATATCTCACACAATGATAGGGAATCAATATCTCACACAATGATAGGGAATCAATATCTCACACAATGATAGGGAATCAATATCTCACACAATGATAGGGAATCAATATCTCACACAATGATAGGGAATCAATATCTCACACAATTATAGGGAATCAATATCTCACACAATGATAGGGAATCAATATCTCACACAATGATAGGGAATCAATATCTCACACAATGATAGGGAATCAATATCTCACACAATGATAGGGAATCATATCTCACACAATGATAGGGAATCAATATCTCACACAATGATAGGGAATCAATATCTCACACAATGATAGGGAATCATATCTCACACAATGATAGGGAATCAATATCTCACACAATGTATAGGGAATCAATATCTCACCTCACACAATGCAATCCCCAAGGGAATCAATATCTCACACAATGATAGGGAATCATATCTCACACAAATAGGGAATCAATATCCACACAATGATAGGGAATCAATATCTCACACAATGATAGGGAATCAATATCTCACACAATGATAGGGAATCAATATCTCACACAATGATAGGGAATCAATATCTCACACAATGATAGGGAATCAATATCTCACACAATGATAGGGAATCAATATCTCACACAATGATAGGGAATCAATATCTCACACATGATAGGGAATCAATAGCTCACACAATGATCGGGAATCAATATCACACACAATGATCGGGAATCAATATCTCACACAATGATAGGGAATCAATATCTCACACAATGATAGGGAATCAATATCTCACACAATGATAGGGAATCAATATCTCACACAATGATAGGGAATCAATATCTCACACAATGATAGGGGAATCAATATCTCACACAATGATAGGGAATCAATATCTCACACAATATAGGGAATCAATATCTCACACAATGATAGGGAATCAATATCTCACACAATGATAGGGAATCAATAGCTCACACAATGATAGGGAATCAATATCACACACAATGATAGGGAATCAATATCACACACAATGATAGGGAATCAATATCTCACACAATGATAGGGAATCAATATCTCACACAATGATAGGGAATCAATATCTCACACAATGATAGGGAATCAATATCTCACACAATGATAGGGAATCAATATCTCACACAATGATAGGGAATCAATATCTCACACAATGATAGGGAATCAATATCTCACACAATGATAGGGAATCAATATCTCACACAATGATAGGGAATTCAATATCTCACACAATGATAGGGAATCAATATCTCACACAATGATAGGGAATCAATATCTCACACAATGATAGGGAATCAATATCTCACACAATGATAGGGAATCAATATCTCACACAATTATAGGGAATCAATATCTCACACAATTATAGGGAATCAATATCTCACACAATGATAGGGAATCAATATCTCACACAATGTTAGGGAATCAATATCTCACACAATGATAGGGAATCAATGTCTCACACAATGATAGGGAATCAATGTCTCACACAATGATAGGGAATCAATATCTCACACAATGATAGGGAATCAGTGTCTCACACAATGATAGGGAATCAATATCTCACACAATGATAGGGAATCAATATCTCACACAATGATAGGGAATCAATATCTCACACAATGATAGGGAATCAATATATCACACAATGATAGGGAATCAATATCTCGCACAATGATAGGGAATCAATATCTCACACAATGATAGGGAATCAATATATCACACAATGATAGGGAATCAATATCTCACACAATGATAGGGAATCAATATCTCACACAATGATAGGGAATCAATATCTCACACAATGATAGGGAATCAATAGCTCACACAATGATCGGGAATCAATATCACACACAATGATCGGGAATCAATATCTCACACAATTATAGGGAATCAATATCTCACACAATTATAGGGAATCAATATCTCACACAATGATAGGGAATCAATATCTCACACAATGATAGGGAATCAATATCTCACACAATGATAGGGAATCAATATCTCACACAATGATAGGGAATCAATATCTCACACAATTATAGGGAATCAATATCTCACACAATTATAGGGAATCAATATCTCACACAATGATAGGGAATCAATATCTCACACAATGTTAGGGAATCAATATCTCACACAATTATAGGGAATCAATGTCTCACACAATGATAGGGAATCAATGTCTCACACAATGATAGGGAATCAATATCTCACACAATGATAGGGAATCAATGTCTCACACAATGATAGGGAATCAATATCTCACACAATGATAGGGAATCAATATCTCACACAATGATAGGGAATCAATATATCACACAATGATAGGGAATCAATATCTCGCACAATGATAGGGAATCAATATCTCACACAATGATAGGGAATCAATATCTCACACAATGATAGGGAATCAATATCTCACACAATGATAGGGAATCAATATCTCACACAATGATAGGGAATCAATATCTCACACAATCATAGGGAATCAATAGCTCACACAATGATCGGGAATCAATATCACACACAATGATCGGGAATCAATATCTCACACAATTATAGGGAATCAATATCTCACACAATTATAGGGAATCAATATCTCACACAATGATAGGGAATCAATATCTCACACAATGATAGGGAATCAATATCTCACACAATGATAGGGAATCAATATCTCACACAATGATAGGGAATCAATATCTCACACAATGATAGGGAATCAATATCTCACACAATGATAGGGAATCAATGTCTCACACAATGATAGGGAATCAATATCTCACACAATGATAGGGAATCAATATCTCACACAATGATAGGGAATCAATATCTCACACAATGATAGGGAATCAATATCTCGCACAATGATAGGGAATCAATATCTCACACAATGATATGGAAACCAATCATGGAAAACAGACGATTCGAGTCTTGAGGAATACAATAATGCATCCATATAATTATTGCAAGAGAAAATTGCTAATTATAAACAAATTATGGAGGATCGATAAGTGGGAATAAATTCAATGAAGAATCTACGTGTGAAAATACAAGAGGAAAACATATTTCTGATATGATTTAGTTGGTCATCGTAAATTGTCTCTGTCGTGAAATATATGTTAGATATTATCAATAATTGATAATTTGTAGTACAACTGAATTGATAACACAAGTGATTTAATTCGTGGGATAGATGGCAGGTGCTACACGATACATGAACTGTGCATTTGACCAAGGTCACAGCAAACAAGTTTGTGTCTTGTGTGGTCAAGGCCTCACACGAGTAATGACATTGTACAAAAAGATAAAAGGAAGTTACGAGCATTCAAACGCTGCAAAAGGCATATTCACTTTATTTTAAAGACTGCAAAAGTTATTGTTTTCACATGCCACAAAGTTTAATCACATTATTGTAATGATAAGGAAACTTAGTTTTCACACCCCATAGATTTGTAATCACTTTATTGAAAAGATCAAGTAAGTTTAATAATGACGCAAAGTTATTTTCACTTTATTGAAATGATTGATGAAAATTAATGTTTTCAAATGCCACAAGATTGTAATTACTTTACTGGAAAGTCAAGAAAATTACAGCTTTGAAATACCACAAAGTTGACATCACTTAAGGCAAAAGATAAGGAAGCACAGTTTTCAAATGCCACCAAGATGTAATGACTTTATGTATAAGGTAAAAAAAATTTGTTTTCAAATACCACCAAGTTGTAATCACTTTATGCAAAAGATAAAAATAAATCACAATATTCAAATGCCACCATCTCGTAATCATAGTATAGAAAATATTTTGAAAAAAACATTGCTGTTTGTCAAATGCCACCAACTTGTATTCACTTTATTAAAAAGTTAAAGAACATTACAGTTTTCAAATTCCACCAAGTTTTAATCACTTTACCGAGATGATCGAGCCATCTACAGATTTCAAATGCCACAAAGTCATAATCAATGTATTGGAGAAATTAAACATTTTAGATTTTCTAATTATCATGAATTAATATTCACCAAAAGATTTTAAAAAATGCAGCACGTAATATTCTACAGAACAACTGACTGGTAAAGAGTTAATGAGTTGGTGTCGATTAGCACATAAAATGGTAAGTGTTAGAGGACTTGCTAGACAGCGTGAACATTTGAAAGATTGCAGACACTGGATTCTAACTCACCTTGAAAAACGATGTCGTGTTGAAGAAAGCAAGTGTGTAACAGTGCGTGGCCGATAAGAGCTCATTGCTAGGAAAAGGGGGATAATTGTTGATATATTTCTATGGATTCAGTGTTTGAGTGTTCTGTCCGTGATACTAGAGCCTGGTTAATATATTTTCCATGTACATTATATTTAAGAAAATATCGGGCTGGTAAAATGTGAATACTGGAAACTAGACTCCGTCACAACAAAATGTCTGCTCAAGTTTGATTTAGCAGTGAGCGGACAACCTGGCATTATGTGATAAAATATTCATAAGTGGACATGAAAAGTGAAATTCTAACACATGGATACAGCTGATAAACTTCATGTTGTAAAAACACCGACAACAGCCATGTTTGACAACACACCAACAACAGCCATGTTTGAAAAACCTACAAACTTCCTTGTGTGAGTAAACCAGAAGTTCCTCTCACAGCCTGCCTGTGTGAAGCCTGGACTACATCTACAATCACAGACTTTTACGAGTCTTCGTTACTGACCTCATGACCTCAAAACTTCACATCTATAATTCAATTGATACTGTTTTATTTCTCCATTGTTGCCCCTGTCTCATTCAGGTCATGAGATTTCATAGAATTCAGATACCACTGATAGAACAATTGTTGAACCCAGAATATTGTGGATTTGAAATGTTTCCATAAAATTGTCTGCTCAATAGAATATGTAACAATGATATAGAGATATACAGAGGCATCACAAAGGGGCTCCCAGGTCGGGGGAGGGGGGGGGTGGTGGGGGGGGGGGAAATTAAAAAGGAGGGGGGTGTCATTAATGATTGTTTATACAACTGATTATGGTCTCATAGCTACAGGTCTCATAACAAGGGTCTCATAACTAGAGCTCTCATAACTAGACAAACAATATATAATTACAGGTCTCATAACTTGAGGTCTCACAACTATAGGTCTCAAAACTACAGGTCTCATAACAAGAATCTCATAAAATGAGTCTCATTTCAAGAGTCTCATAACTAGAGGTCTCATAACTAAAAATATAATATATAACTACAAGTCTCAACTACATGTCTCATAACTTGAGGTCTCATAACTAAAGGTCTCATAACTACAGGTCTCATAGCTATAGGTCTCATAACTAGAGGAATGGAAAATCCCAACTGCACTTTCACTTGTTAGAGGCTGAGACATACCATAATGTGGAAAAGACAGCTCTTGGAACGAATTATCCAGCAAGATAAGTGGTCAACTTTTGGGATGGAGTATCCACCAAGATAAGTGGACAGCTCTTGGGATGTGGTACCCACTAAGATAAGTGGACAGCTCTTGGGATGGAGTATCCACCAAGATAAGTGGACAGCTCTTGGGATGGAGTATCCACCAAGATAAGTGGAGAGCTGTTGGGATGGAGTATCCACCAAGATCAGTGGACAGCTCTTGGGATGGGGTATCCACCAAGATCAGTGGACAGCTTTTGGGATGGGGTATCCACCAAGATAAGTGGACAGCTCTTGGGATGGAGTATCCACCAATATAAGTGGTCAGCTCTTGGGGTGGAGTATCCACCAAGATACGTGGACAGCTTTTAGGATGAGGAATCCACCAAGATAAGTGGACAGCTCTTGGGATGAGGTATCCACCAAGATAATTGGTCAACTTTTGAGATGGAGTTTCCACCAAGATAAGTGGACAGCTCTTGGGATGGGGTATCCACCAAGATCAGTGGACAGCTCTTGGGATTGGGTATTCACCAAGATAAGTGGACAGCTCTTGGGATCGAGTATCCACCAAGATAAGTGGACAGCTCTTGGGATGGGGTATCCAACAAGATACGTTGACAGCTCTTGGGATGGAGTATCCACCAAGATACGTTGACAGCTCTTGGGATGGAGTATCCACCAAGATACATTGACAGATCTTGGGATGGAGTATCCACCAAGATACGTTGACAGCTCTTGGGATGGAGTATCCACCAAGATAAGTGGACAGCTCTTATGATGGAGTATCCATCAAGATAAGTGGACAGCTCTTGGGATGGGGTATTCACCAAGATAAGTGGACAGCTCTTATGATGGAGTATCCACCAAGATACGTTGACAGCTCTTGGGATGGAATATCCACCAAGATAAGTGGACAGCTCTTGTGATGGAGTATCCACCAAGATGCGTGGACAGCCATTGGGATGGGGAGTATCCACTAAGATAAGTGGACAGACATTGGGATGGGGAGTATCCACCAAGATAAGTGCACAGATCTTGGGATGGAGTATCCAACAAAATAAGTGGACAGCTTGTGGGATGGATTATCCACCAAGATAAATTAACAACCCTTCAGCTGAGCAGAGCAGAGCACTCTTTTGTCGTTAGAGTAGGAAATAGCTGTTGAAACAAAGGTTAAAAAAAAGACACCACACGTGGATGTGGAAACTACCACATTATGTTTGCCATGACATTCCACATTGCAAACAAGAAAGAATCTCAAAGATCTGAATCCCCAAGGTTAAGCAGATCACGTACAGGATTCCATATATATATATATATATATATATATATATATATATATATATATATATATATATATATATATATATATATATATATATATATATATATATATATATATATATATATACACACACACACAACTTTTATTTTTAGCTGCAGTCAACCCCAGCATTGTGCTGTTGTGATCTCTTGGCAGGTTTACGTTCAGTGGTTTCCCATTGCTTTTTGAACGACCGGCACCCATACGATTTTGTAAAAAGAAAACTGTTGCAAAATCGTTTGCAGCTGTGTTTCGAACGCGGGTACGCAGGATTACGAACTACATCCGTAACCCATTCGCCACGGAGGCGACTAATAATAAAACACTACTTGTTTTGAATAAGGAAGACACAAACAATATTACACGATTTATTGCCTGGCATATTTCGCTGCATCTCGTCAGGTACATACTGTAGAAATCACACACCATAAAATAAAGTTAAAATAAAATCAGATAAATCCTTAAAGCTGAAATATGCATATATTCGCACAGTAATTACAGTTGTCTACCACGGTAATATTTTAAACTGACTATCAAGGAGAACTTGGTGGCAACTGGCAAGATGGAAGGGAAGAGACCAAAGGGAAGACCAAGAATTAAATACCTGGATGGCTTGGCCACGTGGCATGGTCGAGACAGAAACATGGAGCTGATCCACGACTCTGGTGATCGAGTGAGATGGCAAAACATGACCGCCCACGCTTATCGGCATGGCACATGATGGATGGATCATGACTTTCTGTTAGCACATCACTACTTACTTTAAACAGTGTAGGCCCCTGGTAGACATGCATCCATATTTACATGTTTCATATTAGCTGGAGGGAACTTACTTCTGTTCCATCCTATCTCAAATTATGGGTAGACATCATGTGAGGCCACACTTGCTGGACAATGATATGAAACAAAAGAAAAAGCAGTGGCTGCAGTAGGATATAATAATATGAATTGCAAACAATTAAGTATATTTAGCTCCTGCGAAACGAAGAGACATACTAAAGACAGACACAATATACATACCTTACAAAAAACTCCATACACACCTTACGAGTTTTTTGTAAGGTATGCACATGTGTCTGTCTTTACTATATCTCTTGGTTTCACAGGAGCTAAATATACTTAATTGTTTGCGGTTCCTATTGCTGGACAGTACTGGGCTTTGTGATGCCTCTGTGTACTTATCTGTGAATGTAGGTGAGAGATGGTGCATGTACACTCAGTGTTGTCTGCCAAATGTTCAACAAAAATGTTCCTTATGTAGGTCAACTAATTTAAATGCAGATTTGTTTACATACATATCCACAAACGTCTATTTACAAACTATTTCTTTATGTGGCCATCAAACATCGTTTAGGCGGTGAAGCAGCATTTAAAACAATGTATTGTACAAATGTAAATCCCTTATATGAACATGTAAGGCAAAGGAAAACTAACCCATTAATCTTCTATGAATAATGTTATGAGTTGTTAAGCTGATGGAAAAACGTGTTGGAAATCAACATGCAAATATGTGGGTTGAATAGTGTGATATGTGATTAGACATCATATAACATGACATTGTGAAGTTATTGTTACAAAATGTCAGGAGTTCTAAATCTTTAATTGTTGGTATCACAGTTTATAGTTGCTAGTATCACATGTTACGTACATGTCAAAAACTAGATTGACTGAAGTAATATCACATGTATTATCACATTACATGATGCTTAATGTAACTTAAGCTAAGTCTGTGACATAGTGACACAAGCAAGAGATATAATGGCACAAACGTCTGACATAATGACACAAGCCAGTGAGATATTTACACAAGGCAGTGACATATGACACAAGCCAGTGAGATATTGACACAAGGCAGTGACATATGACACAAGCCAGTGAGATATTGACACAAGGTAGTGACATGATGACTGACACAAAACAGGGATATAATGACACAAGGCAATGACATAATGACACAAGCCAGTGACACAATGACACGGACTTGGCCTCAAAATAGGAGAAATACTTCAGGGAGCTTGTTCTTATGATGCATTTCTAGGTTTAGTTTTGAAGATACTAGATATTGGAGCCATGTTTGTGCAACAGCATTTTTCTATGTTTGTATGATAGTTTTTGTTTCTGTAATTGTATACATTTGTGGACTTCCATGGTGGTGGTGTGCGAACCAGTGCCTGTCAACTCTGTGGTCATGGCCTTGAACTCCAGCAGTGTTGGGGATGAACTTTCCTGCAACGATGTCACTGCGTAGCGGTGAGCTTTCTCACAGGGATGTCCCTGGGTAGCAGTGAGCTTTCTGGCAGGGATGTCTCTGTGTAGCAGTGAGCTTTCTCGCAGGGATGTCCCTGGGTAGCAGTGAGCTTTCTCGCAGGGATGTCTCTGGGAAGCAGTGATCTTTCTCGCAGGGATGTCCCTGGGTATCAGTGAGCTTTCTCGCAGGGAGAGGTCGAAGAGAATTTTGTAGACTGATTTAAAGGCAATGAATGAATCACCAATAAACGAGAAGTAGATTGTGAGCTTTACTTAAACACGATTATAGAAACAAATGGGCGTCGCGGCCAAAGCCTTCGTCAGCACAGAACAAACAAACACAAAGCGACACAGAACTGCATGAAACACACTACATGACAATATCAAGGGTACTTATCTGAATCTGTATCCTAGCTGGGAGCGACTGACGCGCGTTAGATGACTATCAGTGGATTTTATGAACCGGATGTATGGTCAACGGATCAAATGTCAATACCGTTAGAAGCTCAGGTATTGGCTAAGCTAATGGCTGGGAGTATAAGCGGAAAGGGGGTGGGGTGGAGAGTCGCCCATGTGAGCGGAAGAGTAAACACTGGGATTGGCGAAGAAGTCACGGACGCAGTTCGCAATTAGCGATTTCTCGTTCAGCGCTTGAAACACAGCTGCAGAAGATTTCATTGCGTTGGTCCTCACAGGGGGGCATGAGTAGCGGTTGCTCAGAAAACGATTGCAAACCACCGAACGCGTACCTACCAAGAAATCCCAAACAGCAAAAATAATGGTGATATTGACTGCGACGTCCTGCAAAGGACATGCAACTACCTTTTTAGTGGACTATACAACTAGGGGGGGGGGGGTGGAAGTTACATGAAACTGTGTTGGACATTGAGGCCGTGAGGGGAGAGTGAACCCAACTGGAAGATGAGACGGTAGACAGCAACAGTGATAACACAAAATGTGAGAACATACATCATGATTGCGGCAACATGCCGATGTGAATCCTCGACTATTTCACAATCACCGAAGAAAACAACTGCGACTTTAAACTGAAATGTTACAAGTAAATTCTAAGTCTATCGTGGATGAGGAAGAAGACAAACACTGACTTACTACAAGATCTGAATATCGGCAAAAACTGATCCATAAAATGTATCATGTCTCGGAAACTTGAATTAAATCAAGAACCAAAATTACAGCACTCAGATCATTTCCATACGTGCTCTGTCCTCATTTTCAACAGTCAGCGAAGAGTCCCAATACTAATGGCTGGCCTTTCCTGGTAGTTCCGAGCGTCGGTCAGATCCTCTAGTCACTCCCTGCAGCACCATTCTCTCCCAACCATGATGATCTGACTGTTCTTCTGCATTACACACACGATCCCGAATGGGCCCCGATCACATCTGTGTTATCATGCAGCAATACACCCCCCCCCCCCCCACACCCTCCTCACCGAGCTGTGCAGACCCATCCAATCTGGCAAACTGACATACTCAGGCCGAATCACAGTCGCTTAGAAAGAACCGTCGTTGGGTGTGTGGTTCCTGGGTCAAGATGCAGGGGTCGCCCAACACGAACATGGGTACGGGATAGTCACTTAATTAGCGCTAAATGATAATACATCGCCAAATGTGACATTTGGACAGACGGGCGATATATCATTATACTAGGATCATCGTGTTATTGTTTGTTTCGTGGTATCTTCCACAATTTTAATACTCGGTGTATGGAAATTACATTATAATACTTGTTCATTTGATCGTGTACCATGCCTGGTCCAGTCCTGCTGTTTGTGTGGCACAGAATCAGTTAAAGTTTGGATACAATCAGCGGAACTGCGGTACGGCTGTGAGAATGTAAACAATACACATTAGCACGAAGTAATACGGCTTTACTGAACACAATTACGGAAAACGAGGGACGTTGCGGCGATTAGCCTTCATCAGCGAACAAATACACAAAACTTTCCCGTGTTTATATGTTATGCTTTATGTATTTGTTTGCTGATGAAAGCTATTGGCCGCAGCCTTCTTTGTTTTCCGTAACTGTGCCATGTAAAGCTCCAATTTTGTGTATTGTTTTATATTGTCAGTATATCAAAGACACTCGGAGCATGGAGAGAGCATGAAACAGATCGAGGGTCTTGTCTGGGGGGTCATGATGAGAGTGACGTTCTGCACAGGGTCTACCACATGACCTCATTGAGGGTCCATTTCCAACTCCCCATCCTCCCACTATATATATATATATATATATATATATATATATATATATATATATATATATATATATATATATATATATATATATATATATATATATATATATATATATATTCATTGATGGTAAGCACATTCTATTCTCTATGCTATCGTCACCAGTATTGAAAGTCTACTCTTAAACGGGGCAGGCTTTTGTTTCAAATCCTAGCAGGAGTGGATATTTTTGTTACATGAACCACTGATGTCTTCTGTAATAGCATACATCCTCCTGAATTCTTGATTAGTGTATCGGGTAAGTATCCTTCTCGAATAAGAACAAGGAAACCGGGGATCCCAAGCATAAATCATGCAAATTAAACATCGATGAAGTCATTACCTTGGTTGGCATCCGCCTAGAGGCAGTCAACCTGAAGCAAGTGCATGCTGGTATCGGACACGATCACCTCTGAGGTGCTGAAACACACTTCTCTCAAAAGGGAAAAGATGAAGAAAAGAAATAAAGGATGGTGATAGGTGAAAGAAGAATGGTAGTACAAGAGAAGGAAGAAGGAAAGAACAAGTAGAGGAATTCTTATAAACACACGAGTAAACTCGCAGCAATAGCCACCACGTCTGTAATGTGACCCCAGCGATCAGTCGCTTGATGAAGATTTGTAACGAAACGCTCACTTGATCCGTATGTGTCTGTCCGTGCGACCAGCTTCCCAGATTTATTCTTTGTTACTTATTTTCCCCAATAGAGTAGCTCGTTCAAACACACTTCATGACCTTTATTCTTAGACATCTCTATCCTGGTTACTTTTAATCATGATTGCTGCACTTACGGCTTCTGTGCCCCTTTTAATCTCTCCATAATTCTTAGAAAAACCAGCGAAAGCGAGTTCATTTAAAGAGTTATTTATTAATGTGTCTGGCGTTGTATAACTCGTTACGTTCGTTAAAGACATATTCAGTTATAGATGTACCACCTATTATACCAGTCAGTTGTTTATTGAAATTCTTTTATCCCAAACAGTTACCTGTACCCGTCTATCACAATCAATTATTATTCTAACTACCTATCTCTCAGACAGTTATAGATAGAACCCGACCACGTTTTGCTGACTAGTCAGTTTAGCACCACGTACACTATCATATCTGATTTGTGGTTACAAATAAAAAAAAAATGTTGCTTACCCTTTACAGGACGTAGCAGTCAACCCCAGCATTTTTGGCTGTTTGTGATTCCTGGGCAAGTTTACGTTCAGTAGTTTGCCATTGCTTTCTGAACGACCAGTACCCACAACATTTAATAAAAACACCAACATAAGGCGGTCTGCTGGTAAATCACCACAGCTGTGTTTCTAACGCAGGTATGTAGGATTACCAATTGAGTCCGTAATACCTTCACCACGGGGCAGGCTGGTTTGTGGTAAAGCAGTTCATTAATTAATTACTTTGTGAAGAGAAATAACTGGGGCTGAATACTTGTGCAGCTGTGAATGAGTTATCTCCAATTTTATATGCATGCATTCATCCATTCATTCATTCAGCAGCATGTTCCTGGCAGAACCACGCTCCCATAACAACCTTCCGGAAAACTCTGTTATATGCAAGATATCCCACGTCCGATACACCCATCTGGAGATCATCTGCCACATCCTACACCCATCTTCTCTTTGGCCTTCCTCTTCCTTTCTTCCTAGGCATATACCCCTTCATTATTGTTCTTCCCAAACTTTCATGACGTTTCCAGAGACCAAAATATTTCAACTTTCTTTGCTTTAGTAGCCAACCTTCTTCAATATTCAGCGCTTGTCGTATGGATGCGATTGTTCTTTTCTTTATCCAAGTTATTCTTATAATTCCTCTATAACATTTATATTCAAAGGCATTTATGCGCTGTTCAGCTTGTTTAGTAAGTGTCCAGGTCTCACAGGCGTATGTTGCAATGGGTAAGATGCATGCTCTTACAAATCTAATTGTCCCTCGCCACAATTTATTCAATTGTTTTAGTTTTTGAAGAGCAACTGATATTCGTCTTTTAATTTCTTTAATTGTGTCACCATTGTTGGTAATTAATGACCCAAGATATTCGAAATTTTTCACGACCTTCAATATTTCCTCATTAACATATATTTCTTTCTCCATATTAGTTTTATCTGTATGCATTATCTTTGTTTTTGCTATGTTAAGATATAGTTGTGATTTTCACTATTCTTTTGGGTTGAGGTTATTAGTTTTTCTATACCATTCTGTGATGTGGATAGTAATACTGTATCATCAGCATATCGAATCTCTGGTATTTCATGACCACCGATATTTAGGGCATCATATTGCTCCTTGGTTATATCATCTCTGACATTTCTCATTATATTTTCGGCGTACAGGTTAAACAAATAGGGGACAGCACACAGCCCTGACGGACTCCTTGCTTAATGTCAAACCAATCTGATGTCTCGCCATCTTTTCTAACCGCTGCGTATTGGTCTATATCAGTGGTTCTCAACCGGTGGAGAATTCCCCCCCCCCCGGGGTGGGGGGGGGGGGATTTTAGAGTTTCCAGGGAGAGGGGAATTAAGATTATTTCAAGATCGCATTAATACAAGAACCAGTTACTTGATATTGTTTTTCCCTCTAAATTTTACTGTTCTTTACTACTCGCCCTAATGAAATTCGTTTTACAACGTAAGTAGACCCGCAAATCACGTTTTGTGTAGATGTCTAGACTTATTCTAGTATGTGTTATTAAATTTAGCTTCCATTTTTATGTATACTGTGTAAGGGTGGGGGGATTTATAGGGAGGAAATTCGAAAGGGGGGGGGGGGGCAATGACGTTCTGAACATATGGTAAAGGGGGGCATGGGCCAAAAAAAGGTTGAACACCACTGGTCTAGACAGATAATTTTTATGAGTTGTACTACACGTGATGGAAAGTCCATTTTCCTCATGATTTTCCATAGTTTCTGATGTTGTACACAGTAAAAATGCCTTTGAATTATCCACAAAACATGAAAATAAGTTTACATTAAATTCTCTACACTTCTATATTATTAAGCGCCTGTTGAGTATATGATCTCTTGTTCCACTTCCTTGTCTAAATCAAGCTTGAACCACGTTAATCTCTTCTTCCATTTCTTACGAAGTCTTCCATTGTTATTTTTAGTAGAATTTTACTTGCATGATTGATCAGGGAAAAATTCTATAGCTGGTGAGTATTTTCAAGTTGCCATTTTTTGGTATTGGAATGAAGACAGTTCTCTTCCAATCTTTTGGCCTTATACCATATGTCCTTATTTTTTTTACATAATGCGTGATAGATTTGTATCCTTCCGCTGTAATTAGTTCAGCTGGTATCTCATCACATCCTGGTGATTTATCATTCTTCAGGTTCTTTATTGCCCTTGCAATTTCATCTAATAAGGTTTCAGGTTCTGTCTCAACTATCTCATCCATATCGCCATAGTTATTCAAAGCACACATTCCTCAGCAGTATTCTTTCCATCTTTCTATATTTTTTCTAGATTCTGTTAAGGTATTTCCCAACGTATCACAGATAACATTATATTGAGGTTGAACATGTCTTGTCAATAACTTCATTTCTTTGAACTTTTCGTAATATCTTCCTTTCTTACGATACTGCTCTATTCTAGTACAACAATCTTGTATATACTCGTTTTTGTCCTTTTTTGTGTCCTTTCCTATTTCTCGTGTTAAAGATTTATATTTTATCCTGCTTATCCAAGATAAGCGGCTACAGAATCATTACGATGCAGAATACTGTTGGCAAGCTACTGGAGAAAATTGTAGCACACAGACTTGCTTGGGACTTGGAACAGCTCGGCTGCTTCCCGCCCACACTTGGAGGATACAGACGCAACAAAGAGTCATGGCTGAATGCGGCGGTCTTTGCTCAAGATGTTTACGAAGGATTTCAGGTCAGAGAAGAGACATGTGCGGCCGCCATAGACTTAGAGGACGCATATAACAGAGTATCTTTCGAGCACTTGATGCAAACCCTCCTCAGACTGAAAGTGCACCCTCACCTTGTACGATGGATAGCTGCAGTTCTACTCCAAAGGAAGGTGGTGCTAAGATGCGGGAGTTGGTCTTCTGAGCCGATAACGATATGTCCAGGATTGCCGCAGGGTTCACCACTGTCACCAGTACTATTCAACGTGTATACGGTGCCGATCACTGAACAACAGTTGGATGGGAGGGGTAGGACTCTATCATTCGTTGACGACATCCTCGTGTATCGACAGGGTCGAGATAGACAGGCGGTTGCCAACTATATGCAGGGCGAACTAGATCGAATTTCCTCATGGTGTGCTGATGCCGATGCCCTTGTCAACCCTGCAAAGGCAACGGTTACATGGTTCTCACTAAACAACCATATTGTGAAAACAGACCTGCCGGCAGTAAGAATGGATGGGAGCATTCTGAGTAGAACCCAGTCAATGACATATCTTGGCGTGAGGCTTGATCGTAGCCTGTCCTTCAGAGATCATGTCGATTATGTCATAACGAAGGCTCGAAAAGGTTTGGCAGCAATGAGAGTCATGGCGACTGCCAATATCGAGCAAAGACTGCTATTACTTCTGTTCCAAGGACTTGTGCTTTCACGCATCGAGTATGCCCTGGCCATCCTCACTGTCAGCCCTACACAGATTGGAAGACTTGAAAAGGTACAAAACGAAGCCATGCGCATCATTTTGGGCTGCACGAGAGACACCAGCTGTGTAGCAATGAGATACCTCCTTGACTTCCCGACAATGGAACACAGGATCAAGATCTGGAGAGCTCGTGCATACTTAAAAATAAGTGCAGATGAGCAGCACCCTCTGCATGACGCTGTATTCAGAGAAAAGGGTGACAGGCTAAAGAGGGGCAAATCATGGATGGGTCGGGCGGAAGATGTCGTCGGACAGGTCTGCAGTCTTACCAGTATCAACCCCGGCAAGGAATGGGTGCCGGTGTCTCCAGCTTTTAAGTGTACCTTCTCCTGCATTATCACACTCGACAGACGGTGCAGAGAGCAGAACCCTGCCGCTGTCAATGCAGAGGTTAACGCGCTCATCTATGATCACTCAGATAGCCCCGAAGTGCTCATCTATACAGATGGATCTGTTGTAAAGCAGCAGAGAAGTGCGTGGGCATTTACAGCCCGTTCAGCGGGCCGAACCGTTCAAGAATCCAGTGGTGCCCACTCTATGACCACGAGCAGCATGACGATGGAGGTGATGGCAGTTACACAGGCTTTCATATGGCTGGAATCACAGCATTATACCAACGTGTGTGTACTAAGTGATTCAATGAGCATGATTCAGAAGGTCGAAGCTGGATCTGTACGTAGACAGTGGACTGAGTCGCTGCGGAAGTCTGTTGTCCGCAAAGTCACCTTCATCTTCGTCCCGGGACATGCGGGAGTCGAGGGAAATGAACGAGCTGATAAATTGGCTGGCTCTGCACCCCCTGTAGATGGCCAGCCCATGGATCGTGCGGATGTTATTAACGCCCTTAAAGATATGGCGAGAACAGAGGATTTTGACGCCAGTGATTCCACTTCGCTCTCCAGGATGAAAGACCTGGGAGTAAGAATCGGCACAGCCAGACGCGAGAGGTACATCGGGAAAACAAAGCGCCTCGTCAACCAACACAGAACTGGCACTATTAGCCACCGGACGCTGATGCATATGCTGGGGGGGAGGATCTGAGCACCTATGGACATGTCCGGAGTGCAACGAAGATACCCCAACTGATAACTAACTAACTAACACTATTTTATCCTGCAGTTGTCGGATTCACATCCTTTCTGTTTCAATTCCCTTCGTTGTTTTATAAATTCTAACGTGTCTGATGTAATCCATGGCTTATGTTGCTTTTTCTTGGTGGGAATAAATCTTTGGCAGCAGTTATCAAGATATCTTTAGCTTGTTCTGCCAATTCATCAGGTGTCAATTCCTCTTGTATAGACATCAAGACCCCACAACGATTCCTAACTTCTACAGTGTATGCATCTGGTATTTTTGTGAGATCAAAACGGTGTAGCCTTGGTCTTCGGGTAAGCTTTTTGAGTTTTACTTTCAAATTTGCTTCTAACTGCTTTGCTAATAGCTGATGATCTCTATCACAGTCTGCACTTAGTAAGGTTTTTGCCGATGTAATGCTTGATCTCCATCTTCTTTGTATTATAATATAATCTATCTGATCTTTGGTAGTACAGTCCAAGTAAATCCACGTGACGAGACTTTTGGGTGTTGTTTTAAAAGTGTTGGCTATCGTTAGCTCATTTTCTGTGCAAAATTCAATTAATTTGTCACCTGCATCATTTCTGTTTCACAAACCAAATTTTCCTAAATCTTGTCTCTCATTTTCAGCTCTTCCTGTACCTACTTTTGCATTAAAATCCCCCATTATTATTGTTATTTCATTATAACCAATCATATCTTGTGTGTCTTGCAGTGTGCTGTATTTGAAGATGTGTGTATGCATTGTTAAAAAAAAGGTCAACAATATATAAAGAGGGGTATGTTATCATTTGAGAGTGGCAAGTTTTAATCCACGTCTTTATAGATGAGGTCAACTTTTATATTGTCAATTGTTCCTCTATCTCCTTCTATTCTCTTATTTCTATAAGTGCCGAAGAAGATGCACGTCATTATTTGTTGTTGTTGTTGTTGCTTTGCTTTATGTACCACCAATAAAATAATTTAACATAAAAAAGTCTGGAGCAATGTCCTACCTTCAACAAAGGTAGTTTGCCATTCACAAACAGTTGGCAGCTTGTACAAGAAAGCTGTCTGTACATTCCATTCAAAACTGTGAACTTTTCGTCAGCGCCATCTTCCGATATGAAGCATATCCGGTTTGACGAGAATAAACATGAATCAGATGTAACGAAAGGGAAGAAGTTACAACTGGGTGGATAGAAGGAGATGTAATTTAAAGAAAGAAGTTACTACTGGATGGATAGAAGGAGATGTAATTTAAAGAAAGAAGTTACTACTGGATGGATAGAAAGAGATGTAATTTAAAGAAAGAAGTTACTACTGGATGTACAGAAGGAGATGTAATATAAAGAAAGAAGTTACTACTGGATGGATAGAAGGAGATGTAATTTAAAGAAAGAAGTTACTACTGTATGAACAGAAGGAGATGTAATTTAAAGAAAGAAGTTACAACTGGGTGGATAGAAGGAGATGTAATTTAAAGAAAGAAGTTACTACTGGATGGATAGAAGGAGATGTAATTTAAAGAAAGAAGTTACTACTGGATGAACAGAAGGAGATGTAATTAAAGAAAGAAGTTACTACTGGATGAACAGAAGGAGATGTAATTTAAAGAAAGAAGTTACTACTGGATGAACAGAAAGAGATGTAATTTAAAGAAAGAAGTTACTACTGGATGAACAGAAGGAGATGCAAGGAAAGGGAAGAAGTTACTACTGGATGAACAAAAGGAGATGTAATTTAAAGAAAGAAGTTACTACTGGATGAACAGAAGAGATGTAATTTAAAGAAATAAGTTACTTCTGGATGAACAGAAGAGATGTAATTTAAAGAAAGAAGTTACTACTGGGTGGATAGAAGGAGATGCAAGGAAAGGGAAGAAGTTACTACTGGATGGATAGAAGGAGATGCACGGAAAAGAATGAAGTTACTACTGGGTGGACTGAAGGAGCTGCTTCTGAATGTCATTCACAGCCCATTTACCCCCCCCCCCTATCTCCCGGATGTGTGGCGCATGAGAGAGGCACTTACCCCACTTCCGATTGGTATCTTCTGGGCTGGGGGTATGACCTATGAGAGAGGCACATGCCCCACTCCTGATGGGTATCTCCTAGAGATATGGCGTATGAGCGAGGTATTTGCTCCACTCTCGATGGGTATCTCCCAGAGGTGTGGCGTGTGAGAGAGGCATTTCCCCCACTCCCGATGGATATCTCCTGAAGGTGTGGCGTGCGAGAGAGGCATTTCCCCCACTCCCGATGAATAGCTCCTGAAGGTGTGGCATGTGAGAGAGATATTTGCCCCACTTCCGATGGGTATCTCCTGGAGGTGTACCGTGTGAGGGAGGCGCATGCCCAACTTCCGATGGGTATCTCCAGGAGGTGTGGGGTGTGAGAGAGGTATTTGCCCCACACCTGAGTGTAGTGTAGACACCTGGCCTACTTGTGAGACAACTCAATATCCAGCAATGTTTGTTTTGTCTTGCGTTCCCTCGCTTTGAACCCAAGCGTAGTTCATTCACATGTTACTGCTTCTAATGCACTAGACTGATTTCCACCACCTCCTCCTCCTCCTGCTCCTGCTCCTCCTCCTCCTGCTCCTCCGCCTCCTCTTCCTCCTCCTCCTTCTTCTTCTTCTTCTTCTTCTTCTTCTTCTTCTTCTTCTTCTTCTTCTTCTTCTTCTTCTTCTTCTTCTTCTTCTTCTTCTTCTACTTCTTCTTCTTCTTCTTCTTCTTCTTCTTCTTCTTCTTCTTATTCCTCAGTGGAACATAACTTCTTTACTATCTTCTGCATCTCCTTCTAGAAAGTTCTCCCCATATTATTCATCTCTGCATCTCCTTCTAGAAAGTTCTCCCCATATTATTCATCTTTGCATCTTCTTCATGCGTTATTAGGTCTCCCCGTCTTTCTTGTGCCCTGTAGAAAAAAGCAAAAAAGCTTTCGAATCAAACGAACAAGAAGTCTCCCCAGTGTGTGCGCCACCTAGCGCTAGCCTGCGTCTTGTCCCCACCCCTTGTGTCCCTGGCATTTGTTTTCTTCTGTCCAGGAGCCCCACATTCTTGATTCCGTCACGCTATTCTAGTCCCACTATTCTGCGCAGAAACCAATTATTGAGTTGCAGTAAATTGTTTAGAACAATGCACAAGGAAGGTAGTCGTTTAAAAGCAAGTAAGTATAGGCCCCTCTCCAACTGCTACAGGCATAATGGTTATATGGTGCTATCTCCATATTTTGACAGGCCAGTCGGCATATTGTGGGTGATGTAAACAATATAAAATAACACAAAGTATTGTAGCTCTACAGAACAAGATTAAGACACATACAGGACGTTGCGGCGACCAGCCTTCATCAGCAAACAAATACATACACAAAACACAACATATAGTCACGGAGAAGACTACATTAAAGCATAAAGACGGGATGAGAAGAATAAATAAATCAGAAAAATAGAAAAGATAGCTGGTAACGACTTAGATGAAGTAAATAATAAATATAATAAATAATAATAATTTAAAACAAAAATAAATTTAAAAAAAAATATTAAAATAATCAGAAATATAGAAAAGATGGCTGGTAACGACTTAGATTAAGTTAAAACCGAGATAACAACATAACGATTAACAGAAGAAGATAGTACACTTAGTTGCAGTTGTGAACCTAATGAACTATGAATAAAATTTGCGCGGTTATGTGAGGAAGCAATATTATTGTATACACGCATCTACGCTGACCTGTATAATGGCAGATAGAAAGTATTATTTGTCTGTTTGTTCTTCCAGTGTGAATTGATTACTAGTTTGTTTTGATCAACTATTTTTAGTGTCGATGATGTGATCTCTCCAAATTGTTTGTGAAATAAACAACAGATTGTGGAAAATAAATTGAAAGGTGATGGAAGGCGTTTTGGACTTAGGTGACAGTGGCAAATAGCATTGATTGGGTGGGCTAGGCACAGATAGCATGGAATAAGTGGGTAAGGCACAGAAAGCATTGATTGAGTGGGTTAGAGACAGATATAATTGATTGAGTGGGTTGGGGAAGGTAGCATTGATTGAGTGGATTAGGGACATGTGGCTCTGATTGAGTGGATTAGGGACATGTAGCATTGATTGAGTGGATTAGGGACATATAGCATTGGCTGAGTGGATTAGGGACATGTAGCATTGATTGAGTGGATTAGGACATGTGGCTCTGATTGAGTGGATTAGGGACATGTGGCTCTGATTAAGTGGATTAGGGACATGTAGCATTGATTGAGTGGATTAGGGACATGTAGCATTGATTGAGTGGATTAGGGACATGTAGCATTGATTAAGTGGATTAGGGACATGTAGCATTGATTGAGTGGATTAGGGACATGTGGCTCTGATTGAGTGGATTAGGGACATATAGCATTGATTGAGTGGATTAGGGACATGTGGCTCTGATTGAGTGGATTAGGGACATATAGCATTGATTGAGTGGATTAGGGACATGTGGCTCTGATTGAGTGGGTTAGGGACATATAGCATTGATTGAGTGGATTAGGGACATGTGGCTCTGATTGAGTGGATTAGGGACATATAGCATTGATTGAGTGGATTAGGGACATATAGCATTGATTGAGTGGATTAGGGACATGTGGCTCTGATTGAGTGGATTAGGGACATGTGGCTCTGATTGAGTGGATTAGGGACATATAGCATTGATTGAGTGGATTAGGGACATATAGCATTGATTGAGTGGATTAGGGACATATAGCATTGATTGAGCGGATTAGGGACATATAGCATTGATTGAGTGGATTAGGGACATATAGCATTGATTGAGTGGATTAGGGACATATAGCATTGATTGAGTGGATTAGGGACATATAGCATTGATTGAGTGGATTAGGGACATGTGGCTCTGATTGAGTGGATTAGGGACATATAGCATTGATTAAGTTGATTAGGGACATGTGGCTCTGATTGAGTGGATTAGGGACATACAGCATTGGCTGAGTGGATTAGGGACATATAGCATTGATTGAGTGGGTTAGGGACATATAGCATTGATTGAGTGGATTAGGGACATATAGCATTGATCGAGTGGATGAGGGACATGTAGCATTGATTGAGTGGAATAGGGACATGTAGCATTGATTGAGTGGATTAGGGACATGTAGCATTGATTGAGTGGATTAGGGACATGTGGCTCTGATTGAGTGGATTAGGGACATATAGCATTGATTGAGTGGATTAGGGACATATAGCATTGATTGAGTGGGTTAGGGACATATAGCATTGATTGAGTGGGTTAGGGACATATAGCATTGATTGAGTGGATTAGGGACATATAGCATTGATTGAGTGGGTTAGGGACATATAGCATTGATTGAGTGGGGTAGGGACATATAGCATTGATTGAGTGGATTAGGGACATATAGCAGTGATTGAGTGGATTAGGGACATATAGCATTGATTGAGTGGATTAGGGACATGTAGCATTGATTGAGTGGATTAGGGACATGTAGCATTGATTGAGTGGATTAGGGACATGTAGCATTGATTGAGTGGATTAGGGACATGTGGCTCTGATTGAGTGGATTAGAGACATATAGCATTGATTGAGTGGATTAGGGACATATAGCATTGATTGAGTGGGTTAGGGACATATAGCATTGATTGAGTGGATTAGGGACATATAGCATTGATTGAGTGGGTTAGGGACATATAGCATTGATTGAGTGGATTAGGGACATATAGCATTGATTGAGTGGGTTAGGGACATATAGCATTGATTGAGTGGGGTAGGGACATATAGCATTGATTGAGTGGATTAGGGACATATAGCAGTGATTGAGTGGATTAGGGACATATAGCATTGATTGAGTGGATTAGGGACATGTAGCATTGATTGAGTGGATTAGGGACATGTAGCATTGATTGAGTGGATTAGGGACATGTAGCATTGATTGAGTGGATTAGGGACATGTGGCTCTGATTGAGTGGATTAGAGACATATAGCATTGATTGAGTGGATTAGGGACATATAGCATTGATTGAGTGGGTTAGGGACATATAGCATTGATTGAGTGGATTAGGGACATATAGCATTGATTGAGTGGGTTAGGGACATATAGCATTGATTGAGTGGATTAGGGACATATAGCATTGATTGAGTGGGTTAGGGACATATAGCATTGATTGAGTGGGTTAGGGACATATAGCATTGATTGAGTGGATTAGGGACATATAGCAGTGATTGAGTGGATTAGGGACATATAGCATTGATTGAGTGGATTAGGGACATGTAGCATTGATTGAGTGGATTAGGGACATGTAGCATTGATTGAGTGGATTAGGGACATGTATCATTGATTGAGTGGATTAGGGACATATAGCATTGGCTGAGTGGATTAGGGACATGTAGCATTGATTGAGTGGATTAGGGACATATAGCATTGATTGAGTGGATTAGGGACATATAGCATTGATTGAGTGGATTAGGGACATGTAGCATTGATTGAGTGGATTATGGACATATAGCATTGATTGAGTGGATTAGGGACATATAGCATTGATTGAGTGGGTTAGGGACATGTAGCATTGATTGAGTGGATTAGGGACATATAGCATTGATTGAGTGGATTAGGGACATGTAGCATTGATTGAGTGGATTAGGGACATGTAGCATTGATTGAGTGGATTAGGGACATGTGGCTCTGATTGAATGGGTTAGGGACATGTGGCTCTGATTGAGTGGATTAGGGACATATAGCATTGATTGAGTGGGTTAGGGACATGTGGCTCTGATTGAGTGGGTTAGGGACATGTAGCATTGATTGAGTGGATTAGGGACATGTGGCTCTGATTGAGTGGGTTAGGGACATGTAGCATTGGCTGAGTGGATTAGGGACATGTGGCTCTGATTGAGTGGGTTAGGGACATGTGGCTCTGATTGAGTGGGTTAGGGACACGTGGCTCTGATTGAGTGGATTAGGGACATATAGCATTGATTGAGTGGATTAGGGACATGTAGCATTGATTGAGTGGATTAGGGACATGTAGCATTGATTGAGTGGATTAGGGACATATAGCATTGATTGAGTGGATTAGGGACATGTAGCATTGATTGAGTGGATTAGGGACATGTGGCTCTGATTGAGTGGGTTAGGGACATGTGGCTCTGATTGAGTGGATTAGGGACATATAGCATTGATTGAGTGGGTTAGGGACATGTGGCTCTGATTGAGTGGGTTAGGGACATGTAGCATTGGCTGAGTGGATTAGGGACATGTGGCTCTGATTGAGTGGGTTAGGGGCATGTGGCTCTGATTGAGTGGGTTAGGGACATGTGGCTCTGATTGAGTGAGTTAGGGACATGTAGCATTGATTGAGTAGATTAGGGACATGTGGCTCTGATTTAGTGGGTTAGGGACATATAGCATTGGCTGAGTAGATTAGGGACATGTGGCTCTGATTGAGTGGGTTAGGGACATGTAGCATTGGCTGAGTGGATTAGGGACATGTGGCTCTGATTGAGTGGATTAGGGACATGTAGCATTGATTGAGTGGATTAGGAACATGTGGCTCTGATTGAGTGGGTTAGGGACATGTAGCATTGATTGAGTGGATTAGGGACATGTAGCATTGATTGAATGGGTTAGGGACATGTAGCATTGATTGAGTGGATTAGGGACATGTGGCTCTGATTGAGTGGATTAGGGACATGTGGCTCTGATTGAGTGGATTAGGGACATGTGGCTCTGATTGAGTGGATTAGGGACATGTAGCATTGATTGAGTGGATTAGGGACATGTGGCTCTGATTGAGTGGATTAGGGACATATAGCATTGATTGAGTGGATTAGGGACATGTGGCATTGATTGGGTGGATTAGGGACATGTGGCTCTGATTGAGTGGATTAGGGACATGTGGCTCTGATTAAGTGGATTAGGGACATGTAGCATTGATTGAGTGGATTAGGGACATGTAGCATTGATTGAGTGGATTAGGGACATGTGGCTCTGATTGAGTGGATTAGGGACATGTGGCTCTGATTAAGTGGATTAGGGACATGTAGCATTGATTTAGTGGATTAGGGACATATAGCATTGGCTGAGTGGGTTAGGGATATATAACATTGATTGAGTGGATTAGGTGCACATAGCATCGATTGAGTGGGTTAGGGACAGACAGCATTGATTGAGTGGGTTATTGACAGACAACATTGATTGAGTGGGTTAGGAGCAGAAAGCATGGATTTAATGGGTTAGGAGAGATATCATGGATTCAGTGGCTTAGGAACAGATGAGATGGATAGAATGGTTTAGGAACAGGCAACATAGATTGAGTGGGTTAGGGACTTATATCATAGGTAGAGGCAGGTGTCATAAGTAGAGTGGGTTAGGGACAGATAGCATGGATAGAGTGGGTTAGGGACAGATAGCATGGATAGAGTGGGTTAGGGGCAGATAGCATGGATAATATGTGACAGTGGCAAAGTGCCCAGAAGATAAGGATGTAGGGCAGGGGCCATTCTGTTCTGTTTTTATACTGTATTTATTATTTTACATTAGCCAAAGAAAGTGAGATGTGAAATGTGATATGCCAGCCTTGTCAACTTACGTTTAATGTCGTACAATTATTATTTTATTAATTAGTGTTAACTAATTAACCCAAAGTTAATTAACCCATGGCCTCAAAACGACAGATCATAAACAGCATATTCACACCAACTCTATGCTACCAATCTCAAACTTGGACGTTATCCAAATCACACTTTCGCAAAATCAACACTGCTATATGGGATGCCTGAGGAGAGCTGCCAACTTAACAATCCGAGACCGAGTAAGAAATGCTGTTATCAGACAGACTGTGGAATCAACACCTTGTGCCACATTTATTGAAGGGCAGAAGATCAAGTAGTTTGGCCATGTCGTTAGACTGCAACACCAACAACTACCATCACTGGCCTTACATCAAAGATCATCTTCGACAAGACCAAGAGGACGCCAACGAAGACAATGGATTGACGACGTCAGAGACATTGTACAACCACACGGAATGACACTATCCAGTGCCGCCCACCGGGCTCTGGAACGGAAATTATTCCTCCTCACGACGTTTGACGGCAGAAGTGGAAGAAGATGATGATGATGATGATGATGAATTAGCGTGCGACGTCATTACTTGTCTGTTAAATCGGAAATCAGTTATATGGGAATCTGCATTATATATACAGGGTGGGCCAAAAAAGTGAGAACATCGCGTAAAAAGTAATATAATTACATCAAAATTTGCTTAACTGTATCCATAATTGCTTAAATTGTTTACTCATTTACTTACTTACCTATTTAGCTATATGATGTATTTATTTCGACAATTTCCGGGCGCTATCTTTGGTTTGTAATATGCCAATTGTTTAAATCAGCAGGTTTAAAGTTTTTATCAAGAATGACAAAAATTACCGCGAAGACCGTATTCTTAGTAAACATTTGCGAATTGAAAAACAGTGGGATCCTAGGACTAGGACAATGACCAATGATTTTCCAAACAAAGCCTGGAGCATAGCCAGTGTCAGTAGGGTTATCAACAAAATTGACAAAAACGGTACAACAGAACGTAAACCCGGAAGTGGTAGACCAAAATCTGCCAGAACACAACAGAATATTGAGCGGGTGGGTGGGCTGATCTGCAGTCAAGATGATGATCCTCACAGTCATACAAGTCCGCGGGAAATAGAAAGAGAAACTGGTATACCACGGTCGTCGGCTCGACGTATTGTTAAGCAAGATTTACAACTCAACACGTACATGCGTGTGATCGGTTAGAAGCTCAATGGAAATGTCAAATTGAAACGCTTGCAACGCAGTCGGCAGTTACTTGAGCGGTTTCCTAATGAGAGAAGTGTACGAAGCATCTAGTTTGCAGACGAAAAGACATTCACCGTTGCCACTCCAGTTAATCCTCCTAATTACCGTGTTTATTCCGTTGACACAAAGAAAATACAAGTTCAGGAAAGTGACCATTTCAGCCGTGGTATCATGGTATCAGTCGGTGTGTCTTGAATGGGGAAAACTAGTATTGTGTTCGTTAAACCAGGCGCTAAAGTAAACAGTGAATACTATTGTGAACTTGTTCTGAAACAAGGTTTGCTGTCTGTAACTGGGCATTACATCAAGACGGAGCTCCATCTCACACAGCCAGAAATACGATCAACTTTCTTGGTCAGGAGAATGTTAACTTCATCGAGTCAGCCATGTGGACACCGAACAGTCCTGATTTAAACCCAGTAGATTATGCCATATGGAGTGCTTTGCAAGAAAAAGTCTACCTTCGAAAATTTACCACAGTTGAGCAGCTCAAGTTGGCAATAACTGAAGAAGGGAGAAATCTGGGGCAGTGCTTTATTGACAGTAGCATAAACGAGTGGTGTCGACGCTTAGAAAAAAAACGCGTTGAGAAGTGTCACACGTCGTTCTTGAAGATAATATCAATGTTCTTGATGATCTTTGCTTGATATTGTCGTGTGATGGTCGTTGTCTAGGTAACGATGTTCATGGTGTGTCAATTGAGATATCTAACTGTCTCTTAATCCAACTCACCCCAGAAGTGCACCTTCACCAGTCATGAAACAAGATTGAGTTGGCGCACATAATCATTTATTCCAGAAATAAGACGGACAGACGGAACATGTTTATACATCCAGAAAATAATGTAATCCATAGAATATAAATATCCTCCTCACAATTTAACCAGCACACATCAATGCCTTCTCACGGCCTGCTTCTTATCAAATCCACAAGACAGGTAATCCAGCTACTATCCACGGCTGGAAATCCCACAATACAACCCACACATTGGGTTGGAGCCACTGCTCAACTATCCAACCCATTCTGGTTCAGGCCTGTCTTCACACCTAGGAGAACAACACAACACGGTGATCTCTAACTCCGCTTCTCCTTAGCATACCGACCAGTTCGGCATCTACACATCAACTGTCTTCAAGTCCCTTGACTTCACACAAAACTAAACTGTCCTTCCCCCATCCCCCTGGGAGATTTTCTCTACCCTCACTATTTTATTTCTCAGGACTGGCTGTTTTCCCTTAGCCAGGTCAGTCACTTTACTGTCTCCCACTCTCATCTCCATTCTTCCTCATGCCCGGTCACTCACCTCAATATCGATGACCCAGGCTTATGTCAAGAAGCAAGGAGGCCATATTGAACATGATTTCGATTAGCTAAATACTTGACAAACAAAATTACATGAAACAATATAATTAATTGAATTATATTTTTAAATAACTCGTATTCTACAAGATGTTCTCACTTTTGTGGCTCACCCTGAATATATATTATATTTATAAGACCATTGATTTGCTCATAACTATAGTTTAGGGCATCCAATGTAACATTCAAAGGGATGGAATAATTCTTAAATAGGTGAGCTGGTACAGCTACGAGAGGACTTCACATAAACATCTTAAATGGTTTGTGTGTGTGTGTGTGTGTGTGTGCGTGCGTGCGTGTGTGTGTGTGCGTGCGTGCGTGTGTGTGTGTGTGTGTGTGTGTGTGTGTGTGTGTGTGTGTGTGTGTGTGTGTGTGAATGCATTCTGTTTTAAAAAAAAAATAAATAAAGAACAAATGTATCACTTTTCGATGTAGTCACCACTGCGCTCAATACAAGTCCTCCATCCCGATAAAGTTCTTGGATTACTGTAGACAAAAAAATTCCCTGGGGTCACTACTCGGTGTGCCTGACCCGGTCGTCAAGAGTCGTTGTCACAGAAGTCAGGCCGTTTAGAAACTTCCTACTTCACTCATACGCTTGCTGGACTGACAGGCATGAAACTACATACTGGATCTTCATTCGCCGATGAATTTCTACAGGTTTCACCCCTTCATTGACCAAAAATTGGATAACTGAAAGCTGCTCTCATTGGTGCATGTCAAAGGTGGGGCGGCCATCTTTAAAATGTCCTTATGATGTCACTATGTTCATCTGCACCGTGATGTCACGTGCTAAACCCTCTTGACATCATTAACAACAATATTGACAGGTTACAAGACAATGGCATGGCTATCGTAATTTCTATCACACTTTTCAAGTTTTCATTTGTAGCCACCTTGTGTTGTAGAATATTTGGAGAGCCCCCCCCCCCCCTACCCCTGTGGCTAGTAGAATGGTTTGGGAATGGATGTGTCTGTGATTTGTACTGGGCTAGGGTTGGATAACGAAGATACTGGTGTTGTCTGATATCTATTTGTAAGATCACTAGCTTTATGTTTGTTTAACAGTGTATTATTTAAAACTTGACCGACATCTGTGATTAACATCTGCAGGAACACCTCATTTTTGTTTATTTAACATTGAGTTATCTTGACCTTGTCCAATATCTGTGATGAACATCTGCAGATTGACACTATGTTTTGTTTGTTTAACAATGAGTTATATTGATCTTGTGGAACATGTATGATTAATGTCTCCATTATTATCATATTTGTGTTAGTTGTACTGATTATATTGATCTTGTTGAGTATCTGTGATTGACTTACAAATGTCCATGTATATTTTCTTGTCACTGTACAACAATTCGTTCCGTGGGAAACAACACAACATATATGATGAACTATCGGCCGTGGATATCAAACAACGCATTGTGTGTTATTATATCTTCTACGATTGGTTTGAGAATATTAAAAGAATCTGGCCTGACGTTTTAAGATGCAGCATAGAGCACGTTTTACACAAGGCTTGAATATGTTATATGTTTGAAAGTAATACTCTTAAATTTGCCCATTGTGGCTACAGTTCTTTTCTGGGAATGAATTAGTTGTGCATTTCTAACGTACAATGGTAAGAAGAAATGCTTTAGTGTTCATCAATGAACAGTCTTTTGTAGAACCTGGTTGGCAATTATGTGCAGGAAGACGTGTCTGTACCATGTCTAGTGTCTACAATTGGATTTGTGAGCCGGGGTATGCGCCAGTTGTTCATCATGAATACGCAGTGTGTATGTTATGTTTTATGTTTACATGTCAACACTTCTAGAATCAACCTTTGCCTTACCGTGGTTTGAATCAGTGTCTCCAGATTTGAGAGACAGACACTCTAACCACTTGGCCACCTGAGCCTCTAGAGCAGCGGTTTTCAACCTCTGCGCCCCACGACGCCCAAGGGAGCCATATCTGTTGGCCAGGGGCGCTCTGAACATACATTCATGATTGCCAGTGGCACCCTAGGGAGCCATTTCTGAGACAAGTGGTGCTCTTAAGAGCCATTCCTGATGACGTGGCACCCTATGGAGCAAATTTTGACGACCAGTAGTGCTCTTACGAGCCATTCCTGATGATGAGTGGCAAATTATTGAGCCATGAGCCATTATTGATGATAAACGGCGTCCTAAAGAGACATTCCTGAGACTAGTCGGGTCCTCTTGAGCCATTCCTGATGATCAGAGTCAATCTAAGGAGCGATTTCTGATGGCCAGTGGCACACTATGGAGCTATTCCTGATTATTAGTGGCGCCCTAGTGAGCTATACCTGATGACCAATGACAGTCTAAAGAGCCATTGCTGATGGCCAGTAGAGTTCTAAGCAGCCATTCTAGATGGTCAGTGGCGCTTTATTGAGCTGTTCCTGATGTCCAGTGGCGCCCGAGGGAGGGGGAAATTCATGATGGTCAGTATCGCATCCGAGAGTCATCCTTGATTTCAGAGTAACTGGGCATGTGGGTTTTTGTTTTCCTTTCGTATTTAGCTGCACACTAAAACCTGCTTGCGCTGTTTGTATTTTAAACTTTTTATAGTCAGTTGTCACAGGAGGCTTTGCACATAGGTTTTCTTGATCGTGTAATCTCCCCCCCCCCCCCCCCCCCCCCCCCCCCCCACTTTAAAATAGTCTTTCCATACGTATTATTAAATAAAATAAGTATTAAAAAATAAATTATTACGCTAAATGTAGATACATTGCTACAGTGTCGACCAGTTACCAAACTTGGGAACCACTAAAAGAGCTGTAGCTTGTCAGGGGAACCATGGGCCAAAAATGTTGAAAACCGCTGCCCTATTGTTTGTACAGAGAACTATATATATACACCTGCCACACCAATCCCTCCCTGTTCGTTAACATTTCCGAAGCAATAATTTCACACTGCAGTATTACTGCAGTAACATCACGTGACTCTTGCAGTGTCACGTAACCAATGATAGTTGTAAAAAATGTATTGATATGCTGTTATATGTATGATTTTATTTGAACTTCCGTGCATGTTTTTGTTTTCCCACGGGAATATACCTGACATCAGAAACTCATTCAATGCTACGTATAATGTCTTATATTTCTTTATTTCCTCGATTTAAATGTGGATTGTATGATTATATTAGACTAGTTTTGCTGTAGTCTAGTTTATAATCAAAACAATCCAGTAGATCTAACTTTGTTTGTATTTTCTATTGTATACAATGAAGACATGTTTTCAACTAAACTGTGTATTGCTGTTTACAATAGCAGTGGGTATCTTAACATTCGGTTAGTATCTGTCTGCTTAGTGATTGGACTGTTTAATTCGCTAAACCTAATTTATTTGTTGTCAGTTTCTCCCAATTACTTTTTTCGTGACATAATATCACCGAAATGTCCCATTTGTCTTCATTCCTGGTTGAATATTTGTCTTCGTAGAATGTGATCCTTTGTTCATTAAAATCATCTTAAAATTCTTCGATTATCGTGTTTCCCTTTGTTTATATATATATATATATATATATATATATATATATATATATATATATATATATATATATATATATATTATATATATATATATATATATATATATATATATAGTCGTTAATTTCAGTATATTGGTTATTTTCATATTTTTATCATCTCCTTTTTATGTGTCAATCTTTCAATGCGTTTTCCCTTTTTGTTTCTCCCTTAGTGTCAGTTTTCTGACTTTCTTTCTTTGTTACTTTCATTCTGTATCACTTTCTTTTTGTTTCAGCTGTCCGCAGATTCTTCTGTGAATTTTTTTTCTATCTGTTCATTTGTCATTTTATGTTTATATTCCACTCTTAATTTTTCCTTTCTTTTTTGTGTTTATTTTTCTTTTACACATCTGTCACTTGTTGTCTTTCTACATTTCTACCTGTTATTCTGTCCTCGCTTATTTCTGTCCATTCTTCTTTTTGATTCCAGTTGTTACTAAACTGCTCACTTGTTCCTGTATATTCCATTCTCTTTTCTTCCTTTCTCTTTATACATATTTATGTTCACCTATTACAACATACACCTTCTCCTCTAATTTTCTCAGCATGTACACTTTGTTTACTCTTTGCCTTTATATACATTACCTTCTTCCTATGTCTCGACATTCATTTTCTTCTTCCTATGTCTCAATATTCCCTTTCTTCTCTTTTCATCTCAACATACACTTTTTTCGTTCTTTGTCTCACCATACACTTTCTTCTTTCTATCACAACATTCACTTTCCTTTCTCTTCATTCCAACATACACTTTTTTCTTTTTTGCCTCAACATACACTTTTTTGTTTTGTCTCAACATATACTATGTTCTTTAACTTAACATTAACTTTGTTCTCTCTTCGTCTAAACATTCACTTTCTTCTTCATGTCTCAAAAATAATTTTCTTCTTTCTTTGTCTCAACATACACTTTTTTCTTTCTTTGTCTTTTATACTCTTTCTTCTTTCTGTCTGAGCATTCACTTTCTTCTCTTTTCGTCTCAACATAGAGTTTTATTTTCTTTCTTTATTTTTGAGTCTCAACATACAATTTCTTCTTTCTGTTTCAACTTACACATATTTTTTGAGGTCTCAGCATACACTTTCCACTTTCTTTGCCCCAATGTTCACTTTTATTTTCTTTTTCTCAATATTCACTTTCTATGTTCTTTGACTCAACATTCACTTTGTACTTTCTTTGTCTCAAAATTCACTTTCTACTTTCTTTATCTCAACACACATGTTCTTCCTTCCTTGTCTCAACATACACTTTTTTATTTTTTATTGTTTCAACATTCACTTTGTACTTTCTTTATCTCAACACACACTTTCTTCCTTCCTTGTCTCAACATTCAGTTTGTACTTTCTTTGTTTCAACATTCATTGTCTAATTTCTTTGTCTCAACACACATGTTCCCCCTTCCTTGTCTAGCATATACTTTCTCCTTTACTTGTCTCAACATACACTTTCTAATTTCAGTTCTTCATTCTAAAGGTTTCCTTATAAATCATGTTTTCGTTTTATTATATCCATAACTCGCCATCATTGTCTACTGTAGTTAGATATCTCAGTCACCAACATTGTCTGTTGTAGTTTAGTCTCTCATTCACCAACATTATCCCTGTAGTTAGTTGTGATTGTCACCAAAATTATCCCTGTAGTTAGGTGTGATTGTCACCAACATTATCCCTGAAGTTAGTTATGATGGTCACCAACATTATCCCTGTAGTTAGTTATGATCGTCACCAACATTATCCCTGTAGTTAGTTATGATCGTCACCAACATTGTCCCTGTGGTTAGTTGTGATTGTCACCAAAATTATCCCTGTAGTTAGTTATGATCGTCACCAACATTATCCCTGTAGTTAGTTATGATCGTCACCAACATTGTCCCTGTGGTTAGTTGTGATTGTCACCAAAATTATCCCTGTAGTTAGTTGTGATTGTCACCAACATTATCCCTGTGGTTAGTTATGATCGTCACCAACATTGTCCCTGTAGTTAGTTGTGATCGTCACCAAAACTATCCCTGTAGTTAGGTGTGATTGTCACCAACATTATCCCTGAAGTTAGTTATGATGGTCACCAACATTATCCCTGTAGTTAGTTATGATCGTCACCAACATTATCCCTGTAGTTAGTTATGATCGTCACCAGCGTTATCCCTGTAGTTAGTTATGATCGTCACCAACATTTCCTGTATCATTGTCCCCTATAGTTTATTATGACCATCACCAATATTGTAGTGAATTTAGTTATCACCACCAACACCGCCCCACTTAGTTTATTATCATCACCATCAATATTGCCTGTTGTAGTTAGTATCATCAGAAATATTGTCCGTTGTAGTTAGTTATCATCATCACCAACATTTCTGTTGTAGTTAGTTATTATCATCACAAATATTGTATGTTGTAGTTAGTTATCATCATATCCAACATTGACCCTGTAGTTAGTTACCATCGTCAGCAACATCGTCCCACGTGGTTTATTATCATCATCACCAACATTTCTGTTGTAGTTAGTTATTATCATCACCAACATTGACCCTGAAGTTAATTATCGTGATCAGCAACATTTTTCCATGTGGTTTGCTATCCCCATCGCTCCTGTGTATGACATGTTGGTATGTTCAGGCGAGATTCCCCCTACTGTTGTTTGTAAACCATGTGACACGCTCACGTCCTGCTTGTGTTGTTAAAAAGTTAAAAACGACTATTTTAGCTGACATATATTAGATTGCTATTGTTACAAACATATTCTCGTATTTAACGAGTTTAAGAATCTCGTAGTAAAATTAATTAGTATACAATAGACCACGAGTTTCTTCAGTTTGAATCTGGTCAAATGATGTTTTAGCTGTTTTGTACGAGTTTGTTCATATGTGTATCTTGTCTAATTGATGTTTTAAATATATTGTACGAGTTTGCTCATATGTGTATCGTGTCAAATGACGTTTTAGATGTGTCGTAGAAGTTGTTCATGTGTGCATCCAGTCAAGGGATGTTTTAGATGTGTTGTACGCCTTTGTTGATGTGTATATCTATTTGTTTCTTTCTCTTTCAATTTGCTACGTGTGTTGTTTATTGTTGCTTCATGTTCATATTTGTATTCTTGTCTGACTTCTGTAGTGTATGTATGTGTACTGTCTATGTCCATGTGTATTTATGACTAGTACCTATGGTGTATTTATGTATTCAAAGCAATGTATTTGCTGAATGTACTCAAACACAGAAGTCACAAACAATAAGTTGCACGATTTATTGCCTGGCAAATCTCACAGAGGATTCACAGCCAACCAACTAATCAATCAACCAACCAAATCAACCAACCAATAAACCAACCAACAAATCATACGACTAATCAACCAACTAATCAATAAACCAACAAATCATACGACTAATCAACCAACTAATCAACCAATCAACCAGCCAATAAACCAACTAAATAATCAATGAACTAATCAACCAGCCAACAGTTACACGATTTACTGACTGGCAAATCTTGCAGAGGATTCAAAGCCAACCAACTAATCAATCAACTAATCAACCAACCAAAAACATCAACCAACCAATCAAACCCAATAAATCAGTCGACTAGTCAACCAACCAACCAACTAATTAACCAACTAATAAACCAATCAACCAACCATCTAATCAATCAAATAATCAACCAATCAACAATAAGTTGCACCATTTACTGACTGGCAAATCTTGCAAAGGATTCACAACAAACCAATCAACTACTCAATCAACCAACCAATCAACCAACAAATCAATCGAATAATCAACCAACTAACCAACCAATCAAACAACCAACTAACTAATTACTCAACCAATCGACTAATTAACCACCCAATTAATCAACCATCTAATCAGCCAACCATCTAATCAACCAACCATCTAATCAACCAACTAATCACCTAATCAACCAACCAACTAATCTAATAATCAACCAATCAGTCAATCAACTAATCAACCAATCAATTGATCAACTAATCAATCAACCAATAAGTTCACAAACTAATTAATCAACCAACGAACTAATCAACCCACCAGCTATTCACCCAATCAACCACTCAACTAATCAACCAATCAAACAACAAATTAATCAACCAACTAACTAATAAAACAATCGACCAACCAACTAATCAATGAATCAACCAACGAAGCAACTAATCAATCAGTCAACCAATCTATTAATTAACTAATCAACAAGCTAACTAATCAAACGATCAACCAACCAATTAATCAACCAATCAACCAAACAACTTATCAAACAATCAACCAACCAAAATTTCAAACAACCATCCAACTAATCAACCAACCAACCAATAAACTAATCCATCAACCAATCAACCAACTAATCAATAAACCATCTAATTAACTAGTGTATGGGTGGGGTATATGTGGGGGTGAGTAGGGGATGTGTGGTGATTGGGGGAAGTATGTGGGGGTGTGTGGGTGGGAAATGTGTGCGTGGATGGGGTATGAGTGGGTGAGGGTGTGTGAGTGGCTTAGGGTTGTGTAGGTCGGAGAGGGAGTTGTATGTGTCGGGATGGGATGTGTGAGTGGGTGGAGGATGTATGTGGGTAGGGGTATTGTGATCGTGAGATGTTTGGTTGGGGGTGGGGGGTGTGGGTGCGTAGTGGAGGATGTATGCGTGAGTGAGTGTGTGTTGGTGGACGGGTAGGGAATGCGTGTGTGGGTGGGGAGAGGTGTGTAGTGTGTTGGTTGGGAGAGGTGTGTGGTGTGTTGGTTGGGGATATTGTGTGGGTGAGGTATGTGTGTGTTTTGTGGTGTGTGAGTGGGGGTATGTGGGGTGGATGGGTAAGGGTATCTGTGTGGGTGTGGGTGGGAATATTGTGTGGTATCTGGGTGGGGGATATGTGTGTGGTGTGTAAGTGGAGATGTGTTGGTGAGGGATATGTGTTTGTATGTGTGGTGCGTGGGTTGGGAATACTGCGTGGTAGGGGGTGTATGTGATGTGCGGGTGGGGGATTGGGTTAAGGCATGTGTTAGTGGGTGGAAGTTGTATGTGTGGGTGGTGGGGTGTTTGTGAGTGGTTTGGGGATGTATGGGTGGTTAGGGAGATGTGTGTGTGTGGGGGGGGGGGGGGTAGGGACATGTCAGTTGGTTGGAATGTGTGTGTATGGTTTGGGGATGTGTGAGTGGATGTGCGATGTGTGGGTTGGTGGGGGATTGTGTGCGTGGGGAGGGGCATATGTGGTCGATGGAGACGTGGCTGGGGGATGGGTGGTTTGAGGTGTGGGTGGGGAGATGATGTGTGGGTTAGAATGTGGATGGGCGTGGGATGTGTGGGTTAGTGGGCGAATGTTTGTGGGTGGCGAGTGTGTTTTGGTTGGGGGATCAGATGAGGGTAGTGTGTGTGGGTGGGGGATGTGCGCGAGGGGGATGGGTCGGTTGGTGGGGTATGTATGTGTCCCTGGTGTGCGTGTGTGTGGGTAGGTGGGGTGTGTGTGTGGGTGGGGTGATGTATAGATAAGTGGGAGATGGGCCTCATAACATGTTAATAAGCCTTGTTTATGTTTACAACATTCATTTCACAATGTTTATTTTTCTTCCTATGTAAATGTATAATGCTCTTGATGAATGAAAGACGAGTGATTGGAAGGGCCGAATGTAAGACGGGCCTGCGTGCCCAATTTGTGACCCTAATAAAGTTGATTTGATTTGAATTGATTTGATTTATCAACTAATCAACCAACCAACTATTCAATCAATCAACCAACCAGCTATTCAGCCAACGAACTAATCACAAATCAATCAACCAATTAATCAACAAACCAGTTAATCAATCAATCAAACAATCAACCAAACAACCAATCAACCAACCAACTAATCTATCAATCAACAAACCAACTATTCAACAAATCAACTAAGCAAGCAACCAATCAACCAACTAACTATCAACCAATCCACCAATCAACTAATTAACCAATCAACCAACCAACTAATTAACCAGTCAGCCAAGCAAAACATCAACCAATTAATCAACAAATCAAACAATCAACCAATTAACTAATCAACCAACTAACTAATTAACCAATTAACCAACCAACTAATCAACCAATCAACCAAGCAACTAATTAACCAACTAACTACTCATACCACTCAACCAACCAATCAACAAACCGACTAATCAACAAACCAACTAATCAAACACTCTATCAACTAATTAATCAACCATGCAACTAATCAATACGTCAATTAACTAATCAACCAATTAGCTAACTAATTAATCAGTCAATCAACCATCTAACTAATCAACCAACCAACAAATCAACCAATCATTCAACCAACTAATCAACCAATTAGCCAACCGCCTAATCAACCTACTAATCAACCATTCAACCAACCAACTAATCAACGAACATTCTAATCTACCAACCAATCAATCAGTCAATTAATCAATCACTCAATCAACCAATTAACCAACTAACCATTCAACAAATAAAAAACCAACTTGTCATCCAACCAACTAATTAAAAATTCAACCAACCAAACAATCAACCAACTAATCAACAAACCAACCAACCAACTTATCAATCAACCAACCAATCAATCAAACAACTAATAAAACAATCAACCAACCAACTAATCGAGCAACCAACTAATCAACCAATCAATTAACCAAGCAATCAATCAATAAACTAATTAACTAATAAACCAACCAACTAATCACACGATCCACTAACCACCTAATCAACCAATCAATCAACCAACTAATAAACCAACCAACAAATCAACCAATCAACCAACAAACTAATCAACCAATTATCCAACCAACTAATCAATGAACTAACTAATCAACTAATCAACCAACCATGCAACTAACCAACCAACCATCTAATTAACTAATCAACCAACCAAATAATTAACCAATAAATCAACCAACTAATCAATCAATCAACCAACTAACTATCTAATCAAGCAATTAACTAATAAACCCATCAACCAACCCACTAATCGCCCAATAAATCAACCAACCCACTAATCGCCCAATAAATCAACCAACCCACTAATCGCCCAATAAATCAACCAACCCACTAATCGCCCAATAAATCAACCAACCCACTAATCGCCCAATAAATCAACCAACCCACTAATCGCCCAATAAATCAACCAACCCACTAATCGCCCAATAAATCAACCAACCCACTAATCGCCCAATAAATCAACCAACCCACTAATCGCCCAATAAATCAACCAACCCACTAATCGCCCAATAAATCAACCAACCCACTAATCGTCCAATAAATCAACCAACCCACTAATAGCCCAATAAATCAACCAACCCACTAATCGCCCAATAAATCAACCAACCCACTAATCGCCCAATAAATCAACCAACCCACTAATCGCCCAATAAATCAACCAACCCACTAATCGCCCAATAAATCAACCAACCCACTAATCGCCCAATAAATCAACCAACCCACTAATCGCCCAATAAATCAACCAACCCACTAATCGCCCAATAAATCAACCAACCCACTAATCGCCCAATAAATCAACCAACCCACTAATCGCCCAATAAATCAAACAACCTATCAAGCAACTAACTAACTATTTAACCAACCAACCATTCAACCACCACCCATTCAACGAATCAATCAACCGAATAATCGACCAACTAATCAACCAAACATTCAACCAGCCAACTAACCAACCTAGACTCAGACACGTGGGAAAGAGTTGCAACAGACAGATGTTCCTGGAGAAGAGATGTACGAAACGGACTGGTGCTCTTTGAGCACAATCTGATCCAACAAACTGAGGATAGGCGGCACTGGCTTAAAACGCAGTCACTTACTGCGGGACCTGCCTCGTCTCACAGATGCGGAAACTCTCGCATTGGACTATACAGTCACCAGCGGTGCTGCCAGGCACCTCCCCAGCCGCACAACTCTATAGTCCTTCAGGACTGAAAGAGGCCTACTAATCAACCAAACATTCAACCAACCAACTAATCAACCAATAATCCAATCAACCAATCAATCAACTAATCAACAATCCCACCAACCAACTGTTGAGGTGCTACATTGAACCTATACTTTTGTATGGATGTGAAGCGTGGACAAGCTGAAAACCATCTGATGGCTGTGGAAATGTTGTTTCTGAGGAAAATGCAAAGAATACCATGGACAGACAGAAAAACCAATGAACAAGCCCTACAAGAAACAAATGAAGATCGCAAACTGATTAGAGACATTAGACGTAGACAGTCAAAATTTTTTGGGCATGTTATGAGAAGAAATGCATTGGAATACTTTATGACAACTGGCAAGATCGAAGGGAAGAGACCAAGGGGAAGACCGAGAGGTAAATACCTGGATGGCTTGGCCACGTGGCATGGTCGAGACAGAAACACGGAGCTGATTCACGACTCTGATGATAGAGTGAGAT